>CABFWO010002593.1:82257-96103 GCA_902155825.1 Timema genevievae
CCCCCCCCCCAAAAAAAAACCCCTTTATGTCTGCTAGTAGAAAGTGATACTTGATGTGGAAATTTGCGATTGCTAACGATACGGATTTAAATCCTGGACAAAGGAGAGGAAATTCTCTTCGTATTTAGTGTCAGTAAGAAGAATCTCTTAGTATCATTATTATTTAATTATAAGGATCTTATCTTTGTGACGGTGCCTCTAAAATTTATTTCTCTTAATTAAGAGGCATGTTCTATTAAAAGAGATTTCAATAATAACTTTTTCTGTATCTCTAAACAGTCTTGCTACCAACCTTTGAAGTAAAATTATATTAGATATATTGACAAGAAAATATATAAAAATTTCATTGAGCTCTCATAATTAAATAAAAAACATAGTACCGGATAAGAATATTAGTTAAGTTCTATATATATCATTAATCCCCTCTTGATATGTTTTGTTTTAATTTTTTCAGAAAAGTATCCGATAAACCTAAAATGTAAAAGATTGTGAGTATATATTTGTTAACAATTTAATTTTTGTTTTAAAAAGTTTATCAACCATCAAATATGTATAATTTTCTATATCTAGTTATATCAACAATTTTTTAATATATATCGTTGAATTTGATTTATAATTTTTCCTTGATACCCAAGACCAATATCCAATAACTGCTAATTAAAGATGAAATAATAAATGGTATGATAAATATAAAGTTGCTTATTTTCTTTTCTGATTTGTTTCTTGATATATTTCATTTAAACATTTTTAAGACAATTTAAGTTGATTTTAGTGTTCTTGGAGCTTTAGAAATATAATGAAGCTAAGAAATACTGTATGCTTACATACCTACTTTATGACAATATACATTCAAAAGTTCACTAAGTACTTACAAAAGCGGGCCAACTATTCCTTTCTTGAGCTAGTTATATCCAGTCTGCCTCATTACACCCTATCCCTATCTTGAGCTGGTTCTATCTATTACATCTCAATACACCCTATCCCTATCTTGAGCTGGTTCTATATATTACATCTCAATACACCCTAATTCCTATCTTGAACTAGTTCTATCTATTACATCTCAATACACCCTATCCCTATCTTGAGCTAGTTCTATCCAGTCCCCCTCATTACAATATTCATAGGCATAATATTATTTGAAAAAATTCCAAACATATCTTGAAAATCTAAAATTTATATATATATATATATATATATATAAATATATCTGTAACTATTGCAGTAAAACTGGGAGAGTAGTCATCAATTAACTAGATTTCCTAATATATTTTGGAAACTCAGCTAAATTTGTGATTGATCAAATACTTTTTTCTTCACCACATCTTAGTACTTATTCGGCCTCACGGATTAACTAACACTGATTAGGTAGGTATACGGAAGGCATATTTTGCAGGATACTCACTTGCTTAGGAGGGAAGGGGGAACTATTTAGACCCCCAATATCCCCGGAAGGTATTTTAAATATGACCTTCCTGTCAACTGTAAAAATTAATACATGAGCTAGTCGTTTAAGCTGTGTGCCCAACATAATTAAAATTTAAAAAAATATGTCAAATTGGGTGATTTATTATAGAGTTCACCTGAGGTAGTAACGGATAGTTTTTGAGTTCGAGCTAGTTGTTGTTCCTTATACACTAATTAATAATTTCTTACCATCGCTAAAAATCATCGTATCTTGTTATATATCGCGATAAGTGTATGATAAAGCTAAAATTCAATTGTATTTTCACTTCACTTACAAATTTCACAAACTAGTAGTCGCATGGTCTAAATCATAAGGCTCAAGTTATACCGAAATACCACTGGCCCTAATGCAGTTTAATTCTTTTAGCAATGCGTCTTACCACTCATTCAGGTTATACGCTTAGGTACTTATGACGCTAATGGATTAGGAATTGGGAAGGTTGAATTTAGAAGAATTTGCATGGAGGGAGAGTGGAAAACCATTTAAGTATAACCAGTTAGCTAACTACGCCACCGAGGTGGGTCTGTTTAGATTAATCTAAGAGCTACCCATTATAATAATAACATAGTTCCAATGCATGTGTAAGTCCTTTAAAACTAATCATATAAACCTTGGTTTCACTCTCATGGATATGTAGGTCCTTTAAAAATCACTCTTTCCACCTTTATTTCTTACAGTTTATTGTTGTTGTAAATAACTTCATCTGTAATTAGCTCCTCATCTTTTAAAAAGTAAGACTGGCTTTCGCGAACATGTGAATTAAAGTGGGATTGTAGGGAATGTGAGAAACTATCGGTATTTTTGCAGTTTATAGAGAAAAATATATTTTTTGAAAAAAACATTGTGGTATCAACAGCTCTTGAATATCTGTCAAGGGTGTCCTGGAATTTAATGACAACTTTTTCTTTCCATATAAAATCTTCCTCGTCGAATGCCGCAATACTCGTGACATATTCAACAACTGTTGATATTACCGTGTCGATAAAATTAAATTCTTTGTTTGTACTGGAGAAATATTTGATTTGTTTTGGCCAAAATGAGTTTCGCTATGAAAACTGCAAAACATCGGTATTTTATTGCTTCCCCTACATGCCCACTTTAGCGTTTACTTCCAGTTTAATTAACAAACGAATTCCCCAAATGAAAATATATTAGAACAGATAAAAACAGCTAATTCTTTGTTTGACATTCTGTCTCAAATGTAGCCACAATAAATAAAACAACACTGCACGTTAGAGTTATAAGCATATATATATATATATAAAACATAGGATAAGCTCCCACTAGAATACCTGGATAAAGTACCTCCTTCCTCTTAGCCCTGTTACACTCTGATTAAAGGTTCATAGCTCACAAGTTAAAAAAAAAAAAAAAGAAGCGAGACACACCCTAACTTCACAAAATGCTTTAAATATATAAATCTTTTCTCCCTTCCCTCCCGCTCCAAAATCTCACTTCCTTACTCGTTAAGAAATAATATGAAAGTTCTAAGACATGCACTGTTACGTCCTAAGTTTCGTTCTGGCCTTGTTAAAAGGTTTCCTTTTCTTTGCGCGTATTGTGTACTAAATGACATTGCATTGTCTACGTTGGGAACATTTGGACTGGTTATCTCCCCCCTTTAGCCCCCCAACCCAAGTCTTTCTCTTCCTCCCTTCGAGAAGTAATGAAACGACTTTCCTGGACAACACTGAAAACAACAAGAAGTGAACTCGAAGAAAAGTATGGAGATAAATGATAAAAGATGGAAGTCAAGATTAAGGTAAGAAAGAAGAACATTTAGAAAAAGTAAAGAAAAAAACCTAAGGTTATTTAAACGATTTTAAAAAGGTCAAGTGAATATTATTATTTTTATTGTGCGTGCGTGTTTATCTATAGTAGAATTTTCAATTTTAAAACTCACTTAGATCAACGATAGTTCAAAATCAATACCGTTCAAAATGCCAAATAAAGTTTAAAATGAAAGTAGACGAAATATATTCAAAGATTATGCTTCTTGTGGAGAATATGTGAATATTTTTCGTCGTGCTAGGCCTCATGACGTCACTAAAATTGGAACTGCTACATTTAACACAGTGGCCAGTTACTAAAGATGGCCGTAACTGAAGTGACCTCCCTAGCACGTGGTGTTTGCTCAATGCGCAGGGCTTTGTTTGCCTCAACCGGTGTAATTTAACATCCGACAAAGTAGAGCTGTACATTAGTAAAGTCGTATACGTCGTCTGTAATTGCGATCAATAAAGTTTAGCTACAAAGATCCACGGATAGTGTCAACCAATGAAGCGTGGTAACTGTTGATCCCTAAATGTCGACGACGCCTAACAAAGTAACCTAGGCAAAAGAGGTCCAAGTGAGCACAATATGGCATAGTACAGGCACTCTAAATTATAGCCTAATGAGCAATAATCTATAAGTGTTATTATTATTATTATTTCAGATAGACCGGACATGGAGAAAACTGGAATCCCAAATAGTGTGTATACAAATTGACAACAAACACAAATAAAACCTTAAATAAGTGAGTATACAAATCAAAAGGTTGGTCCTGATATATACCTCATTCATACAAAGCAGTTGGCCTTTCTTTCGGTTTGTAAAGCCCTCCCGCTCAATCTGTAAGGAAAAACATGAACTAAAGAAGGCTTTCCACACACAATTTGATGAACGAGCATAAAACATCTCACAAATTTTGCCTGAGTGGCATCTCATATTCCGTCCATGGATCTCTAACGTGTCACAATCGACATGAAACCGACGTCTTCAATTCTCATATATAGGAAATTGTGTTACGGATTATTATCGCTCGGTGAAAATTTAAAGAGCTTTGATGGGTTTGAAACCTCTAACATCGAGTCCTGAGGGGAAAAATTTACCTCAATACCACTGAGGCCATCAAAGAAAACAAATAAATCATAAATAAGACATAAAAGTGTAAAGAGATCCATACAAACGTTTTAATGTCATGACTTTGTACCCATCCGGGTTGTACTAGAATATTATTTACGCTCGTGAAATAAGTATGAGAGGGTTATAACTTTGAACTTTATAAAATATTTGTGCGGAAGAAAATTGTGAAGAATAAACGCGTCCTTAATTATATCCCCGAACTTCCCATCATCAGAATACCATACTAAGTGAGCTTGACATTTTGTCCTCGTGCCCAGCGGAGCGCGCTTTCAAATGTCTTTTGTCTTCTGTGATTGGAGAACATAGGGAGGGAAGGTAAGAAGGTAGAAGGAGGGTTCGATAATTTTGAAAACTATCTACCTCCCGTTTATCCTTAGTCTTTGGACACTTTCTACGAATCGTCCCTCCTACCCTTGTACTACCCTCAATCCGGGGGTGGGAGTAGGTAGGAGAGGGGTAAACCGTCCCTAAGGCGACCCTTAGACGCTGTTGTGCGAGTGCCAGGGATTTCTTGGCCCGGGATCAAAACGATGAGTAGAGGGGAGGTGGAACGAGTCATCCAACCGGAAGAACCTAGAATCTTTGGATCAAGCCACAAAGAGACATACTACATGTATACCTTTTTGAAAGATAAATCTCTTACATAGAAGTCAGTATCTTCTTCACTAAAATTGTTGAATAATTAGAAACACTCAAAGCATTATTATTATTTGAAGTACTTAATTCACATTTTTAGGAACCGATGGATTATATCAACACACGACTTAAAAGCTCACATAAATTTATAACAGACACAACCCTTAGAGCCCCCAAGCCATTAATTCATCACCCTGAAAGAGGAATCCCAAATTTCACCAATATCAAAGTTACTTTATTTAAAATCTAACGAAAATAACAGAAATTACAAATATTACGATATATTTTTCTCCTAAGTTAAAGATTAAATCAGATGTGTTATATTACTGGATACTTTTCAAACAACTATACATTTTAATACCATACCAATTGTTTAATACTTTCGTTGCACTAATAAAACATTTATATAATAATTTAAAACATATTTTAAGAATATACCTACACGACGTTATTAATGACAAGATATCTTTATATTTAGCAGAATACCATATTTATTTGGAAATAGAGAAAGGTTCCTCAATATGCGGTTTTATTTGATACTTTTTAAAGTTTTATTTTCTTATTTGAACCAAAGGAATGCCATAAATTAAATGCTACACTACGAGGCAAGGAATATATTCATTACGATTAAATTTTAAACTAAATTGAAATATTAAACATCTTGCAGATTAAATAGTGTCATGTGTGCCGGGATTAGGGTTGGTTATTATGAATATACTTCTTTTTAACCTGAGATTCTTAATCTTTTTTTATTCATTTCAACAAAAATGCAGTTTTAGCCACGTTCCTTAATATCAAATATTTAAAAAAATTTATAGTGGTATTAAAAATTAATACATTTTACTCAGTGTGAACATAATCTAAAATTTTATTTTTATATGGTCCCTTCGCTGTCTTGGATCCATACCATTTTCTGTTACTATTTTTTTTTGTCGAAAAAATTTAGCTGAAGACGTCATAATTGACATTTCTCGCTTAAAAATAAGTCACACTCCAATTAAATATATAAAACATACAAACTATAATTTTATTATTGACTTAATTAAGTTTGTAAAAACCAATTCATTTACTAATACCTATAAATATTGATCTACATCAACTAATTGATGGAAGAGAATTCACTGGAGGATTTTACCAGTGATCTTATCAAAACTCACTAATGTATTATGGTTCCGCTGAAAATGAGTTTTGAGACATTGAGTGGACATTAACTTTCATAGTTTGATCGCCACTATTTATTATTTGATTATCTGATTATTTATTGTTTTTGAATCTGGCCCAAAAGGTACATGTCATGAGAGGCTTAATATAGTTCACTGCTTGATTGGATGGATCTAAATACTTAGATATACTTTTACCCAAAAGTGTAACCATTCTGCTGATGTAAGAAATAATCATATCAACACACTCTAGACATAGTGAGTTATATTAACCCAATCAAATAACATAGAGAAAACTAAAGCTTTTACAATATATTAATTGTATATGACTAGCTGCAGCAAATATAATATAATATGATAACGTATATGAACTTTGATGTGTATACATCCGTAACCTCCATCATTTTTATCTACCAAGTTTGCTCGATTAATGTACAATTCATGTATTAGGTTTTCCATGCTATTCGTTTTCATGTAACCTTGCTCTACCCTGAAAGGTAGCACGCTAAACTTGCATGTTTCTACTATGGCCTAACTTATAAGATAAGGGCATTGTGAAATACGTCAAGGTAGGACTACTACCTTACTAGAGGAATGGAATACACATTTACCATTGTACTTGTGACAACATAAATCAACTCACAAGTAGCCAGTAATAGCTTATTGTAGCCGATGATTTCCGTAAGCACATCAAAGATAGTCCCTTAAAATATGAGAGAAGAATGCCCCTGAGCATGGAAAGATTTAAGGATAGCTCATAGTTAGAGCATTTACGCGTGCTAATTTAAGAGTCCCTATGTTCAATGTCCGTTTCATGGCGTCATATTTTAAATCTAAGAAATTAAATAACGTCCTGCCTAATATTTTCACTAGCTACAGTTTGGGAACCACTTCAAGGGGTGTTTTTCATTAAAGTCCATCAAACCCCACGGATGGGCACTAAATTAAGTGTTTAATATTAATCAAACCAAGCGTCACAACTTAATGCAGTTTTCTTTAATTTACTTTAGAAAAAAGGAGAACTGATAGTTAAAACTGTTAAACAACGGTTCATCATCATGAACAGCTTCCAGCCACTGGTTGGGATTGTTTGGAACATAAGGCTCTCCACCGCCTCTCTTCCTCCACCTTGGCCCAGTCCTCTCATCTATTTTCCACACTCGTCCTTACTCCATTCATCAATCTGTCCCTTATTCTTACTCTTGGCCTCCTACCCCTACCTCCATATACAACATCCTCCTGGTCATCCTTTCCCTCTCCATTCTTCTCGTATTTCCATACCACCTTTGTCGTGACATCTCTATCCTGTCCTAAGCTGGATCTTCCTTTGCTATTCCTCTCTCTCATTTCTCACTCTATCAAATTTTGTCACACTAATTCTGCTTCTCATGAATCTCATTCCACTCACCATAATACTGCTCTTATTCTGTTCCTTCACTACCCACTTTTTTGCAAAGTACGTTAATATCGGTACGTATTAGGCATTGTAGACCACTCCCTTGCAACTGTCTGACATATATCCCTGATCTGAATAAGGCTTCTGACCCTTCTGAAAAATGCTTCCAGTTGCCTTTCCCTCCCACTTATTTCTATATTGTTCCTTCCATTTTCCTCTACAATACTGCCCACAAACTTGAAACTTTTTACAATCTTGAATTGCTCTCCTCTCACTGTCACGCCATTTGTATACTTGTCCTTCCTCTTTTTCGTGATCATCATCACGCTTTCCCTTATATTAAACCTCGTTCCATAACACTCCACCACTTCTTCCCTAAACACCAGCAAGTCCTGTCTTCCTTACCTCATACTATCAGGTCATCTGCAAACACCATTGCTTTCATCTTACCCTCATCAATTCTTTATACCACTAGCTTCATTATTTCATCCATCCCCACTATCAATAGTAATAGTGAGAGCGCCCTACCTTGTCCAAGATCATTCTTTATCTCAAACCAATCAGTCTTCTCTTTTCCCGCTTTTACATAGCTCAAACTACCCTTACATATATTCCTCACTATATTTATGATCTCATCCTGCAATCACTTATTCTCTTCCATTCAATTCTTCTAAACGCGGTGTCATTCGCTTTTTCAATATCCAAGAAGAATATAAGCAGATCTTTTCCATACTTATAGTGTAGCTCTTACATCACGGTTGGAGAAATATGGTAAAATCGAAGTATAAATAATTTAATATGAAAAAATGTAATAAATATATCCCAATTTCCTTGTTGTAAATTGAAGAAGGTAGGAAACCACACTCCAATGTAAAATCGTGTATCTAATTTCCAATTCATCCGCTCCAGTGGCCGAATGGTCTAAGAAATCACTCTCGCAATAGACTAGACTGACTAGAAATTGGGGTTTGAGTCCCAGTCTGGTGTAGTGAGTCTGTTTTTTACTTTTTCATATTAAAAGAAGGCATTGTGATTGTGAAAAAAAATCATTCTCGAGATTATTACGAATATCTATATTTTTTTTGTGAACATGAAACAAAAAATGGATTTTACAATTCTGTATGTCCCCACGTTTGCCTGTCCCTGGCCAAGAATCCAAAATAGTTTGATAGATTTTGTCCAAACTTGGTATTTATATCATTAAGTGCTATACCACAAAACCCCCTTTTTTTACCTTAGCCCCTTAACTAATTGAATTTTACAGATGAATAGTTTTTATTCTAAATATTTCAAAAATTTCCTTATCGATTTTATTCAAAATGCATATCCAGGATTTCTTTGACATGACAAATAACTTGTTTCATTGATTTTGAGGTAAAAACTCATTTACTGTAGTGTACTGATGTCTATTTTCTCAAAACCTTTAAATATATTACAAATGGCTCTTGGTATCTTAGGAATGTATCTTAGGAGATATAAGATTAGAACTCAGTAAATGAATACTGCTGGGAAATGCATGCTACTACTTGATCAGTAAGTTGATGGCATCTAACCTGCTAACCAAGAATGTAAAAACCAGAATAATAGCTCAGAATAACTAATCCTTTGTTTTCTATGGGTGAGACACGTGGTATTTTACCTTACATGACGATGACATATTGAGGGTGTTCAAAAAGAAGGTGATTAGGAATAAGCTTGGCCCGAAAAGAGATGCAGCTACTGAATATTGGAGGAGATTACATGTTGATGAGCTATATATCCTTTATTAATCACATGTTATTGTTAGGATAATCAAGTGTTTTAGATTACGGTGTGAAAAACACTCAGTATGAATGGTATATTTTAGAAACAATTTCATGATACTGACTGGCAAACACAATGGAAATAGAACATTGGTAAGACCTTGACGCAGATTAGAGGATGACACTAGAATGGACTTAAGAGAAATAGGGTGTAGGGAGGGGGACTCGATAAAACGGCTCAAGACAGGGATAGTATGTAATGAGGTGGAATGGATGGAATAGCTCAAGATAGGGATATAATGTAATGAGATGGATTGGAGAGAACAGCTCAAGATAGAGATAAAGTGTAATGAGGTGGACTAGAAAGAATAGCTCAAGACAGGAATAGGATATAATGAGATGGAATAAATAGAACAGCTCAAGATAGATATAGGGTGTAATGAGGTGGACTGTATGGATCTAACTAAATCTAGGTGTAAGGTTTAATGAGGTGGACTGGATAGGACTAGCTTAAAATAGAAATAGAGTGTAATAAATTTGTCTGGATATAGCTAGCTAAAGATAGCCTTATATGGCATATTTTTTTAAGTGCTGCAATGAACTTTCAAGTTCCCAATGCCTTATAGTAAGTAAGGATGATTATATACATTTTTTTTTAAATCATCTAGTTTTAGATAATAAACGGCTTTTTGTAAAATTAGATTTATTTTTAATAACTCTAGTGATTTGGTTCAAAATGTATATCGGAGGACTTATAACGTGGCTACAAACGATCTTCACCACCAACCTCTGCCACCTAAAAAAGGTGTATACACACTTATCCTATTTCACCGGGAAATCAGCACCTTGTATGGATCCTCCACGCACGTCAACACAGAACAGTGCTCATCGTTCGTCTTTGGCTAGAAAAACAAGAATGAAGATAGGGAGTGCCATGTGAACCTTTTCGCTTATCTCCGAGTTGAGGACGCTGACCATGCGCTAATGCTTGGGGAAACAAGCGATAAGTGCTATAACGTGTGTCTACCTACCCCCTCATAATAATCCTCTCGACGTTGTACGCAGGCGTTGATGAGAGAACCATCTCTGACTAGCTGATGATGACTTAATTGATCATGCAAAACCTCCCCACCATTTTCAACCGCTGTTCTAAGTGAAATATAATCAAGTACCCAGAACGGATCGTACACTCTTTGATGCAATTAGGAATTAGGAACTTACAAAATGTAAGTATTAATTATTTTGGAAAGAATTGTTTTATTATAAAACGGGGCTACAACTAAACTCTTTCTAAGCCATGATGGGGTTAAATTTGATAGTTTTTTGAATTTTTTTTTAAATAAAATTAATTTCCGTGGTAATTAGAATTTGTTTTGGAGATGTTGTTAAATACTAGGTAGATAGGTTAAAATTAAATTAAAATGTCGGTGCCCATGCCGCCCCCGATTCACGGGTCGTTAAATGATAAAAATGATCTTTCTTATAATTACTAGACCAAGGTGTATAATTATGTGCAAAAATATATTTGCTGCTATGAAAAAGTTATGTTTTATATTTTCGGATATATTCTGATATATTCTGATAAGCTCGACTTTAGGTGGTTATAGGTATCTTTTGATCGGCAATAGCCCCAAGGCGTAAAAGATAGGTTGTATTCTTGCTTTAGTTTTAAATTGGATTATTGTTCGTAATAATTATTATCCTTGTTTACTTTTGTTTTGCTACTGTTATTTTAAGATGAGTACTCTTTAACCTAAATAAATTCGCTTTGAATGCTTTAATCTTATATTACTTTATTTAATTAAGTACATATATTTACTTCCAGCCAAATATTGTTGGATTATATACTTTTGCGCATTGTTCGCAATCTGTAATCAAAATATTTTTTTACCTTTTTATCCTAATCTCTGATAATAAAACGACCTTCAAGCCAATGTCAATTTCATGTCATTCGTTATGAATTTACATTTAGCAAATCCTAACTCCCTTAACGTGAATATTTGATTGCTTTGGTTCCCTGAAGGTTAAGGTAGCTAAGTCTGGATACGTGGGCTTTACATATTTGAGTATAGGTAAAATAAGGGTCCCTGGTAATCTACCTTTATTATTCTCTCTCTTGCAACTCCTACTCTATAGAAAAGGGTTTATACTAGGTTATATTATCAATAAATAACTAATTTTGACTACCTAAAATAAATAAACTAATGTGTAGTTTACTTACGACGAATTATAAAAAGTTAGAACATTAGAAAATTGACATTTAAGTTTGAATTGAAAATAAAAATCACAGAATATTGGTTCTTGATAAATAAGAATAGGTACTTAAGGGTTGTTCTGCAAAAACCCATTTTTTTTTTAAATTATCTTCGAGGCCATAATACACAAAAAGGTGAAATATTGTGAGGTTGTGTTGTACAATTTAACTTTTATTTTTTTAAATCTTACCTCCATGAAAATAAATATATCCTTACTTAATAATGCAAAACATCTTATTGTAATTATTTCATACGCGTATAACCCAGACGGGTAATAAGACGTGGTAATAAAATACCAATACTCGTTTGTGCAGTAGGTTCTTAAGTAATATATATGATTTACTATTTTCAACACCGTGATAATTAAATTTTTTTTGTCATAGTAAGTGTGATTTATATGAAATTTATATAACAATATTTGTTGAGTTGAATGAAAAACTAATGATTTAGAGAAATCTCATATTTAATTATCGTCCACCAATTAGAGATTTGAATCTTTACTCTCCGATCACTAGTAACACAGTCTGTGGTGAGTTTAACGCCTTAGACCACTTGAACATAAGGGCTGGTGATAGATATTGCATCTCTTTATTCTACTATTCCTATATTAGTATACCATTCTATTTAATTTTTGATATAGTAAGAAATTCAAGGACGCTTTCTTACTTAAAAAAATATAGGAGAATTTACCAAAACATTTAAAATTGACTTTTTTTACAAACTGAAACTGAATCACTTGGATTAAAATTTTACTCAAATACACTCATACAAGAATCAAACCACAATCAACCCATTCCCGGGAAACTAGACAGGATTAACTTTAAATTGTGCTTGCATGCAGATAACGGAAATATCAAAAGCCTATAAGTTTTCACGAAAACCTCTTTTTCCTTTTAATATAATTGAACAAATCGTAGCTAGTTTTCCAAACATGACAAGAAATTTTCCAAAAGTTTGTGGCTTCTTCTAATTCATCGCTGAAAGCTTGGCAGAGAGTTGAGTTTTAATTAGAACAAAAAGAGATTCAAAGAGAAATAATGAAGCAATACTTGTTTCCGGATGGGACTTTCCAAAACTCAAGCTTGAAAAACAAAAAAGAAGAAAGTGAAACTAGAAGAAATGAAAGGCAAAGAAATAATAGGAGAGAAGTTAAAAAGGTACGAAAACAAGATTCAAGAATAAGAGGTTTTCTTAAAATGAGTGTATGGCAGTGGTATGAAGAACATAATTAAATAATATAGAAGCTATAGAGAGAAAGGTTCTTAAAAGGGGGATTCTAAGTTAAAGGGGTTGTTTTACAAGGGTAGATTTGGGTGGCTGTACTTATGAGTTTAAAATAAGGGAGGGTTTTAAATTGAGATTCATAGCTGTAGTGGGTATTGTACTGTCCTTACGCAAGAACATTAAAACGCAGTGTAGAATAGATGAGAATGACAAATAGCCATGATACTCCACTGGAAACATGTCATAATAATTAAATTTATTGCTTTCCTTCGCTTTAGAGTATTAGAAACATAGCGAAAGTTAAAACTGGAAGATTTAACTATAAACTCATATATCTTTTCATGCTAAAAATAAATTGCTTTTACTTAAAACACATTCATAGAAAGTTGATAAATATAGTAAAAGTATTTATATTTTCACAAAAATGTAACGTAGTATTTAAGAAAGCATTACAAAATTTAGACTTTAAACTGAAGGGCACTAGTTAATTCGAGTAGAATATCACAAACGACTGAAACAAAATGTAATTATTATAACGCTACTGAACGAAGCTATTTGTCAGTATAAGAAAAGAGTTAGAATTTACACATAAGACCGGCACCTTTAGTGAAATTTTGACGAAAAATCGAGAGAAGCCATTTTGTTTGAAATATTGGACAAAGCTTTGAAAGGAAATTTAATCAAAATTGGTTGAGCCTATTTTGATAAAATCGATTTTTCTGTTTTTTCGTCCTTAAGGAAACTACCCATAAATTTAGGGCTAGATATCCAAATCCATAAACCCCTTGGGGTAACCCTATGATAACCATATATACCAAGTTTTATCCAGATTGGTATAATAGCTAAGGCTTTACTCCAAGGTACGGACATATAGACGGGCAGACAGATGAGAATATAAAAAACATTTTTTTTTTTTGGAATTCGGGGGGTCGTGAAACGTTGAAATTCATCAAAATATCGAAATCAATTTTTTTGACAATCAGCTAAAAAGTAAAAATAGGGGAAAAGAAAAAAATACGGTCCAATAGTGTGCTGTGAACCCCCCCCCCCCCAATTAAAAA
>CABFWO010002593.1:96181-115342 GCA_902155825.1 Timema genevievae
CCCCCCCCCAATTAAAATTAATAGCTCCATTCGAGCTACAAAGATCCATTTTGTGATCCTGAACTAATTATCTTTCGTTTACAGGGTAATTAGGTCTTAGTTAAAAGCCAAAATATGTCGTTTTGAGGAATCTTCAGAATGTAGTATTAAACTATTAATCTATGAATAAACTATATATATTGATGAAACAAAAGTTTGACTGACCAAAGATTTTTAGTCATTAATTTATCTTCAAGATTCATTTAAAAAAATATTAGTATACACATAATAGAATTATATAAATTAGTTTAAATACATTGAAAAGGCAAAGCAATCATTAATAGCTTATAATTAGTTGCTTATTATGTTTTAAGTTCGTTCAGAAGATTTATATGATGGTGTGTGAAATAAATGAGATTGTGAATGAGATTCCAGCATTATTTCATAATCTGGATAAACTGTGAGGGGCTGATTCTTAAGAGAGAACACAGATTCTCATCAGTTAGCCGGTTTTTAAGATCACCTTTACAATATTTCATGGTTGTAAGACTTGTTAGCATGAATATGAGGATGCAAACAATGCTATGTATTTTTTTGGCATGAGCTTCTAAGTTATTAAGTGTTATTTTGTTACGGTTTAGTAAAAATCCAGTTTTTTATATAAAAAAGCTTTATTCACAACGCAACACATTTAAAACACTATCCCACGGGCTGGATATAGCACATCGACCGTATTTGGCCCGCGGGCCGTAGATTGCCCATACCTACCTTAAAACAAAGTCTTTAAACTTTTACACTCAGGCTTTAATATAATATATATTAGTGTTTAAGCGTCACTATCAAAATACTTTTCAAAGATGATTTTATGTTACAATTAATTAAACGAAGAGTTATCAAACATTTCAAATGATGACAACATTTTCCTCTATCCCTTTTAAAAAAGTTGTTAGTTTATAAAATATAATTAAAGCTTTAAAGGTTACCGATACAATATTAATTCTTATAATGAACTTAAATTTGATGATTTATAATATTGATAAAAAACTTAGAACTGTATTAGATGCTATGCATAAATATATATAAACATATAATGTATTTTCTTACTAAATAGTTCAGATCAGCTATTAAATGTGTGAAGTACGGGTGAAGATCATTTTGTAGCTAAAAAATGAATTCTGTAGTATTGAAGGCCATTATTGCTAAGGAACACCTTTCATACAGATACATCGATTAAAATAGGATAATCATTTTTATTGTTTCATTTGTCAAGGAAAACCCTTTAAAAGTTAGGTTTAATCAATCATAATTTAAATTCGGTTGAATAGAACAATTGATTTAAATATACGAATATACAAATTGTTGTGTCTCACAAGTGAGATGTGCCTCACAGTTTGAGGCATTCTTCTTTAGAAAGACGTCGTAGTTAACTCATCAACTTACCCAAGCACTGATTAGAGTGAATAGATAATTTTCAAATTAAATAAACGGTACGGTGATTTGCACAGACTTTCTAGTTCCCATACCCAAAAATGGGGACATTTACTTTAAACTTTTAAAATATGTTAAATTAAATTATAGACAATGTTACAAAAACATTGTGATAAACACAGCAAAACATTACAATAAAGAACATTGCAATTAAATTATCTCTAGCTAAAATATTGGTTTTATAGAAATATTTCAGTTGTATTTTTTGTTTTTTAGTATAACAATATTTTAAAAATAATGTATTTCGTATATAAGTCAACCAGATATAATAAGAATTAGAAATATCCGCTTATATAAATTACTTTCCAAGTCATTTTAGTGAGAAATTGATGTACCATTTCACATGATGTTAAACAGTGCAAAAATAGGAATTTTAATCAAAATCAATTTTCTTCTCTACTCTCCCATTAAGTAAACCGCTCTTAATTTAAGGTGAGAAAAAAAATTCCAAAAATAATTCTGAGGAAACTGATGAAAACCCTAAATACCAAGTTTCAAGCTTATTGTCTAGGATGTTTCAGCTTTAGGAAAATATACAGACATATACTAACAAGAAAACCTAATTTTCATGTTCAGGGGATCAAGAAATTTTGACTACCGTCAAAATCTATAACTTTTTTTTATGTTCACAATACTCCTCTACAAGAAGTTAAAAGGAATTAAAATGGTACGATAAAATCATAGAAAGTTTCTATGGTGTACGATTATTAAATCTTGGTATGAAAAACATGCATATCAACTTGTCAATATTAAAAATAACCTTGTAATAAATAAATTTAAATTATGATTGTTCAAAACATAAGTGAAAATTTTCAAAAATAATTATAAATAAATTACCCTTAAATGAATCTACTTATGGAAAGAAAAATCAAATATATAATGTTCATAATTTTTTCGGGTCAAACACCTCCTAGATATTCCTTTTAAACATAATCGTTACAGTATGGCCATTCTAGTAAAATTTGAATGTTCAAAATTCACTCTTTTATCAAGCTAGCCTCATTTTAGGTCTAGGTCAAAATAAATAAAACTTAGCTATAGTCCTAACACAAATAAATAAAGTTTTTGAACCTATTACATGTTTCTATGGACATACAGATTTGGATTAGACCAATAAGAAAAAAAAAGCACATTTTGGTTTTTGGAAGGACATAAATCATATAGATTCATCATAATCTCTATGTTGAAAAATATCACAATTACATTCTCTCTTTTATATTAATTAGACTGTAAAATGTTTAAAAACCTTTTGGGATATACTTGACAGATCTTTCTATATTATTTTTAAATACTCCAGCTAATTCAATTAATTTAAAAACATATCAAAGCATATAATTTTAAAAACATAATGGCATAATTATATTTTATACTAATTTTTTAAGTAGTTATTAACTATCAACATTTTTAAGATGTATCTTTTTGTATGTTTATAAATTGAGACAGTAGAAAGAACAAAAAACAAACACTTAACAATATATTATCAACGTATGATTAACACTTTACAACATAACTTTCCGATTTATGGATAATTCCATTTTTTTAAATAACTATGATATTTTAACATTTAATTGTATTCATAATATTTTAAATATCTTCTTGTGTTGTATATAATTTGAAAAATAATCATTTAAAAAGGTGGTTTTAAAATGCAAGTACGTGATATATTCATTAGTGGTACCTATGCAAAAATAATTTATACTGGCAGCAGATATTTAAAATATTTTTGATTGTATTTAATTTATTTTAATCTAATACAAAGGTATCTAAATATTTTAAAACAACACTTTAATTTCATTACTTGTTTTGTTAATAAATGTTCTGTATTTTCATTCCGTTATGAATTTGAAGTTCATATCAATGTATGCTTTCTTTTACAATCAAATCTGCAAAAAATATTGAACCTATGTACCACGTGAGGTTTTAAATAGTGTTTATTTAGATATAATTAGTGAATTGATTCATATAGATTGGCATGTAAAAGATTATAATTACGATTAATGATGCTTTTTGTTGAATAATATATAAGGTTATTACTAATAACCAAATAAATATGAACATTACTAAAATAATATATTTATTTGATAAGTTATGTAATTAATGAAAAAACACTATAGCAACTAGGGAGAAATATCATATTAATTATATTAAAAATAACTCCTTGATATACTTAGTATAATATTTTACTAATGAACGCGATTTATATTCTCAGAAATCTCTAAAGTCACTCACAAAAAAGTATAACGATAAGAATCAAACCTTTGATTTCATAAACAAACTAATTAAAGAGAGCTTGGGTTAAATAATTTATATGTAAACTAATTTTTTTAAATCCGAATGCTTTCTATGCGTTAGCACCGTGTTTTTTAATTAGCACATTCAACAAAAGGGTTTTTATGAGATAAATCTACGGTAAAAGGGATTAGGAAGGCTTTTTAGAAAAATTGAAAGAATATTAGCTTGGAGAGGGAATATAAAGACCACAGTTTTATGTATATCACATCTATAAATCCCCTCCCCGTTTACTTGGCTGACAATATAACTAATCATCTAACTTTTACATTATCCTCAAAATAATTATATCTACTTACTTGCATGCTTTGAGCAGAACTAGAGATATTCTAAAGTACATAAAAAACTAAGCTATATTAAATATACACTAAGATATACAACGTATCTGAATAACTTGATGGAAAAATTATTATTAAAATCTATTATGAAAAATTAGTCCTGGATAAGAGAGTGGATTATAATAATAATAATAATAATAATAATAATAATAATAATAATAATGGTGTGTCTAGGCTACATCACTCGTAGCCCAGTTTATGGAAATATTAGCTAGTTCTAATCTACCGTTTACCAGGGTACGCCACGATGTACTAATCGTACATCCTTTCCGTGTAAGCTCTTTCCATGTCCCGATGATATGAGATGGTGGATAGTGATAGTGAGTATGAGGGTGATAGTGAATATGAGGGTTATAGTGAGTATGAGGGTGATAATGCGTATGAGGGTGGGGAACCATTGGAAACACTTAAATCTAACTTAAGCCTAGCTATCCAAACCCCAATGACCGTAGGAATTATTACTCCCCTATAAAGAAAAATCATCTAGTACTAGCCCGAAATCAAACACAGAACCTTTGGTCAGAAGCCAGAGGATCTTATCACTACAACACTAGGCCATTTAACAGTATATAATAAGATTATTCTCCATTACGGAGATATCCAAATGAACCCTGCATTCAGCTTTATATAACAATCATCATTTTAAGATAAACGCTTTTAAAAGGTTGAAGATCGATCTTGTAGTGGAACACCACTGGAGTGTTTGGATATGATATTACTTAACACCTATTCTTGGTCCCGGCACAGATTTATCTGATTGCCGAACCCTTCCTTCACCTCTGACAAGACGTGTATTAATCACAACTTGTGAATGTGAGGAATGCCAGGCCTCCACCGTGGTTTGGATCCCACGTTAAACTGTAGGTCCTCCATTTCATCTCACAATCACCCCACCATTACACATTAGCGTAAGTGCTTATAACCCGGATGGGTAGTAAGATGCGGTGGTGATAATAATAATAATAAATTTATTATTTAAATTTCTTTCATTATAGTGCTGGCCAACAGTCGTAAGACCTATAACAGGCCAGAACTTAAAAGTACACAAGTTAAATACTGAATAATAGTTACGAAAAAAAAAATTAATAATAATAAAAAAAAGCATTAGTAACAAGTAACTAAAGAGTGGTTAAAGCAGTAAAAAAATGCTAAAAATAGATCGGAATATTGTAAATTTAAATATTATAGGCAGAACCTCTACATGATAAATTATTGATATGGGATTTCCTTAAATGACTCTCTGAGTTTAGCTTTTCTTTTATGATAAAAGTCGAATTCGACAAATTTAGAATTGGCGCTATGGATACAACAACCTATAGGGCTTACCTTATAAGAGTTATTGAGAAAAAATAGTTTTGGATTACTAGAAGCCCGAGAATAGATATGAACGCCTATATGATCAAGGGCAAATTTGCAAGAAATTTTGTTATTGAAAATATTAAAAACAAAAAGGGCATCGCAATAAAGTCTACGCGAGAAGAGAGCTTGGAGCCCTAAGAGGTTTCGAATTCTGTCATAATCATAATAAATCCTCTTACTAAAGAATTTATCATAGCCCGCAGCGACAAATTTTCTCTGAACATTTTCCAACCTAATAGAGTCAGTTAAGGTAATGGAATTCCAAGCAACAGTAGTATATTCTAACTTAGATCTAACCACGGCGTAGTACAGACATAAAAAACGGTCAACTTTATTAAATGATTAAATAATTAATTTAATAAGTCTAAGTTATTTCAATGAATGGGAGTTTATATGGTCGACATGATAGTGGAAATAAAGTTTGTTATCCAGTAGAACATCAAGATCATTAATATAAAGTGTGCTAACTATGTTTTCACTGCCCAATCTATAAGTAAAAGAGAAAGGACTAGTTTTCCTAGTAAAAGATATAGATTTGGTCTTAGATTTATTAATAGACATTCCATTTTCCAAAGACAATTGTAGAATACCATTTACATCATTTTGTAAATCTATACAATCTGCAATTGATTTGATAGTTTTAAATAATTTTACATCATCAGCAAAGAGTAAATAACTAGATGAGTTCAAACATTTATCAATATCATCAATAAACACCATAAAGATGATAATAATATCCATAATAATGATATAATAATAATAATAATAATAATAATAAAAAACACATCATGCTGTATATGGGCAAAGAAAGAAGGTTCTTTGATTAAGGACAAATTGAAGGACTCTTTTCTTGTTCGTTTACTCACTTTTACACATCTAACAACGATCATTTAAATGAAAAAAAAAAGAACTTATTTCCCTCTAAAAGAAACCAAACACAAGCTTAACTTTGTTCATTTAGTGAAGAAAATAATTGGAAGACTTGCTAAACCATCAAAATCTTTGAAGAGTAACAAAAGCAAAGATTTTTAAAAGTTGCTAAAGTGGCTGGCTCTAAGAACACCACATACGTATTTACTTGTACTCAATGGTTTCCTTTACTCCCCCCTTAAAACTATAATTAGATATTTTTTTGTTAAATATTACTTTTACTTTAAACAATATTTGTTCACTTATACAATTTAACTGTCCGTAACTTGCAAAGCTTGGAAGATTGAAATTATATTTTGGTTCAGATAAAGTCATTTGATGAATGATATTATTAAATTTTAAAACCTTACCTTGGTATAGGAATTGATCGTAGGGTCCTTGATTTGGTTTCCCCTTACTCAGATTTATTCATTTTCTGCCTTAAACTCTGAAACACTCAGCGCTGGATAAATACTATAAACAACAGTGGTAAGGCACTAGCGGGCGTAGCAAAGAATCCACGCTTCAATCCCCATCTCCATATGTAATTTATCAATAAAAAAAATTCTTTCTCTCCTTAAGAGTTACACATTTCTTCCTTTTAAGTACCTAAAAAAAATTGTGTGAGATTGGTGTTTGTTTAGTCAGATTGATGAAATAACAACAAATGGAGTCAAAATTAGAATTATTTACATCAAGCTGGTTCATAAATCGTGGACTGTTATGATTGTTTTTAGTTTTGTAAGAAAAACCTTTTATGAATAGGAAACAAGCAAGAACAGAAATAAATGGTTGCAGTGTATCTTAAAAGAGGTATTTACTAGATATTCGTAAGATCTGTGAAAAGAAAAAAAGGTATAGCCATTGTTGTAAAAACAATATACCAAAGATCATAAATAAAATAATATACACTGTTACCTACTCTATGGCATTATGAATTAGGAACACTGTTACAAAAAAAACCAAAAAAAAAGATAATATCTTTATCCAGTAAAGAGCATTAGAATCAAAGTTATCAAAGACCCATACTAAAAAGTACATAACAAATTATAGCATAAAAATTAATATTTTTTAAAATTTATTTCAAACAAATATTTGTATCTCTTATAGTACTTTACAATGGTATGATATATCGTATCTAGAATATTGGCGGAAAAATTATGAAATTGGAAAACTTTCTCTATATAAGTACCCTCAAAGTAATCTTCATGAAAAATAAGAATAGCTATCTTATTTATAATGATAAGCAGTGTCTAGATATAAAATTTAATCAAAATTGTTTGAATGAATTTCCAGAAAATCGATCTAGGGGAACTTATGAAAACCCCAGATACCAATTTTTATCCCAATTGGTTAAATAGTCTCTAGGTCATGTGCACTTAAGGGTTTTTCCTAAATGGTTTTTCACTCTCCTTCCAAACAAATGTGGGTGCTCTTCCTCCAAATCTAACCTAGCTAATCCCTGAACCATTAGTGTATATAGTAAATAGGCGTATGACCAGAACGGGTAGTAATACATGGTGGTAAAAAAACACAGAATAGTTTGGTTTGATATACTATAGTAATAACTATGCTGGTAAAACAACCTTATAAAGAGTGATTTGGAAAAGAAGTAAAGTTGACTTAGTCGATTTCTTCGCCGGAGTGAGACTATTTTAAAATAAATCTTTAGGGGAATTAGTAGTAGTTGAACTAGTAATAGTAATAATATTAATAATTAGCA
Organism: Timema genevievae; assembly: GCA_902155825.1. Lineage (NCBI taxonomy): Eukaryota > Metazoa > Arthropoda > Insecta > Phasmatodea > Timematidae > Timema > Timema genevievae. The sequence goes on from CABFWO010002593.1 coordinate 104,267, forward strand.
CCGCGTCTTATTACCCGTTCGTGCATACGCTTAAATACTAATTACTCTAATCTTTAGGAATTGGGAAGGTTGAATTTAGAAGAAGTGAACCACATTCACGTGGAGGGAGAGTGGAAAAACATTTAGGAAGAATTACCCCCAGTTCACCCGAGTAAGATTCGAACGTAGATTCCCCATCTTCGGCAGTCTAGCTCAACACGAAACTAGCGCTTTAGCTAACTATGCTACAGAGGCTGGTACAAGTATTAGTATTAGTAGTATTAGTAGTAGTAGTTTTTTATTATATCAGGAGTACATATTTAAAAAAATTAAACATGGTCCAGCTAAGCACAATGTGTTTGTCAGCTGGTGCCTCACCAAAAATGTCACACACACATGTAAGAATGTAAATATTTAATAAATATATTTCATTCCTTTAAGTCTATTCTTACAACTGACATAATTCTAATGCTTAATTAAGTTCCTTAAATCTATTACATTTTAGAATTTATTTAATATTCTAAAATCAGTCTCGAGTCCATTTAATAGGTTATTTGTCATATTAGTCACTCTAGTATTATTATTTCATTAGTAGTATTCATAATAGTAGTAGTAGTAGTAGTAGTAGTAGTAATAGTAGGTGTGTGGTGAATCAACTGACGTCACGTTAAGTCACCGTGTTTTTTTTTTGGTCGAGCTCTTAGCACGTTTTGATCATTAGCGCAAAGGACTTACTGATTAAAGTGGATTACGAAGAATCCGTGCCTTATCTGTCCTTACTTCATGCATTCTTTTTGGATTATTCTTTTTTAACTGTCTTGCTGGTTTTATTTTTTCCACAGCATCTTATGACTCACCCTGGGTTCACACATTTGACTTCATTGATGAGATAGGGATGTAGAAGGTATAACATAGAGGAAATGTACTCTTATTTGCATTGAGGGATAGTGTTAAAACCATTTAGTAAAAACTAGCCTTTGATATAATTTCGCTGGTAGTCATAATTGACGAGCTTGACAAATTGACCGCGTATCCGCCAATGCGTCTGTTTAATTTATCATTCATTTCAACTACCATATTTACCATCATTTAAGGGATATATTTGAGAGAATGCACCAGCATTCATTTGAAGAGAGGATAGTAGAACCAAAATGATACAAAATATATTTAATACCACATTGAGGGCAGCCAACTAAGTTTATAAAGATCACCTCACCACTATCTGAGATTTAGTATTTTGTGAGATTGACATATGAGACCACGTTTGAGATTCTAAGAAGAATTTTTCAGTCATCATTTCATAACCGCTAGGCTATATGTATTTAATTACACTAGAGGGTAAGGATACTCGAGGAATATGTTTTTAGAAATGTACCCTTCTTTAGCATGAACGTTTAATCACCATTTTAATATACTATAATATATTCAGGGGATCTGGTGGTCTAGTGGGAAGGTGTCGGACTTCTTAGTTCAGGGTCCAGGGTAGGGATGTGGTATCGAAAGAAAAGTATCGATACTGTAATCATTTAAAGTGTTGGAAGAAAAATATCAATACCGTACTAGTATTGAAATAAAAGTTTCGATAACAGTAAGTATCGGTATCAAAATTCTAATATGGGAAAATATTTTTTATCAAGTAATAATCTAAATTTTTTCATAATAATAATAATTGTATTTCACTTTTATTTAAAGAGTGAAAGCTATAATTTATATATTTATATAATCCCGAGTCAAATGATTTTTCTTGAGCCATAAAAATGGGTAGGGAAGTAGAGTTGTCTGTCCCATGTCAATTGTAGCATGTAAAAGAACCCTGGAATGTATTTGAAAATACCTTTCCCAGAAAAATTATTCCTTTTGCTTTCACTCATTAACATTATCGTGTTCTGATATAACCAGTATGTTAAGAAAGTGCACGTTAAATACCTCATTTAATTAAAATAATTGGTACGGAACTCCACACGGACCTTCTCACTCAATTGTTTAAAAATGGAGATATTTACTCAAAGCTTGTAATATATGTGAAACGAAATGATTAACACTATAGCAAACCCGAGTAAAAGCTGCGTTATACTTACTTTAAACATTTTTTACTCCCAAATTTACATTTTTTGATTTTATGTTTAAGGAATTAAAGTCCTCACTAGTATATTTGTACCAAAAAAAAGATCGATATTAGGTTCATGAGATTCACTACGTCGTATTAAAATTTCAACTTCTGGTTAAAAGTTTCGACATTTTATTAGGTGTTGCACATCTTTGGCTATCGCATTTTTATTAGATTCCTCATTTACAAATTTAGGTAAATATTGGCTATTGAATCTAAAATGATAAATATAGATCATTGCTGTATAACATTTCCCCAAAGAGGTTAAAGAAAAAAAAACATAACATTTAGAGAGACTTACTTATCTATTTGCTCTATGGCATTGCGTTAAAATCTTAGTAGTATCTTTGGTCAAATATGATAATATATTTTCCAATATCTTTGAAACTGTTGGTTTTGTAAAGATATATTTAAAATAATTTATTTACTATTTTTAATAGTACTACCACTTGCAATGATAAGTTATTTACTATCTTAAATATTTGAAGAGATAAAATATCCGCTTACGTAAAGTACCCTAAATTCATTTTCATGGGAAAATAAAAATTTCTATTTTGTTTATAATCTCAATTCAACGCCTTAGATACGAGTTTTAATGAAAATCGTTAGATCCAATTTTGAAAAAATCAAGTTATCTTTTCGCCCTTTACTAAACTGCTCTTGATTTTTAGGGTTAAACAGATACAAAAAGACATGGCATTGCAAAAAACACTTTTTAGGTTTCTGGGGGGTAGTGAAACGTCGTAATCCATCAATATGTCGGTTTAAATTTTTTTGACGATCGCAATACTTGACCTGTAGTGCTAGAAAAGTTTAAAAAATGTATATATATATTTGAGTTTCGCTTGAAAATTATAAATAGACCTACATTCTTGAAATGATAAATAATTTTATATTTCTAACAGTTTTGGAGATGGGATAAAAATGATAATTTATGCATCATACCAGGACCCTAAAAATTATTTTGCCGGAAAAATAAGAGTAGCCATTTTGTTTATATTATTGATCAATGCTTAAAAATGAAATTTAATCAAAATCGTTAGAACAGATTTTGATAAAATAGAATTTTTATCTTTTTCCCCTTCAGTAAACTACCCTTAATTTTAGGGTTAGATATACATTTCTAAAAATCCCACTGGGCAGCCCTATGAAAACCCTAGGAAATCCTATCTCCCAAGTTTTGGCCTGATTGGTTAAATAGTTTAGGCTCTAGTCCTCTAGTCAAAAGCCACATTTTTGTATTTGGGGGGGTTATAGAATGTTAACATTCATCAAAATCTCGAGTTCAATGTTTTTGATGATCACAATACTTTCTTTACCTGTAAGATATTGAGAAAGAAGAAATTAAGAATTAAGATTTGTTAAGTGTAATGTTGTTAAATTTTAAATGTATTTATTATTTCAACTTCACCCGAAACAAACTTTAAGGGTATTCATTTTTAATAACTTATATATTATCATTATGACACTTAGCTCAGTTTTAGCCAAAAGTCCCAGGTTCAATTTCCCGAATAGATGAAAAATCTATTATTAGTTAAATAAATATTTCCCTTGCTACAGTGATGAATTAACGCCCATAGGTTTGGAATTGTGTCTCTTCTAAACATAAGTTGTTAAATACCTCATATAATACTTCAAGAACTATAATAATTTTGAATTTTATTTTATAATAAGATTAGTCATAACAAAAAAAAATTGAGTCTGTTTCGTTTGGTATGGTTTTCTAGGGATTGGGAAATTGGGGTTTAAATTTCCCAGCCGGTTCAATTGAGATCAATATTTTCCCCAAATTCCTTCCTGTCCTCCCCCGCTTACCTTCTCAAGAAAATCAGGTCACAGCTTATCTAAGTTCTACCTATCTCATCTCTGCCCTACTGGTCTAAATATTAGGGCGAGTAGAACATATGGGTATCAAGATTTGGAGCGTAAGAAATGGTTAATGCCGTCAGTAATGGTCTTATTAAATTATGACCAAAAATAAAGTTTTTCTCATAAATGCCACGCGGCCATCTAATAAACCTTCCCCACGATATGAAAGTATGATCCTAGTCACATATCCTTCTATGAACTAAAAATAAACGTTTTTTTTCTTCAAAAAAACACCTTTTGGGGTGAAACTAAAAAAAAAACCACTATTATTAATGGAATCGTCAAAAGACTTAAAGTTTACCCTATTTTTCTATTCCTTTCTACCACTTAAAAGAAAAAAGCTATGTGAAGAAAACAACCAAGAAAAGGCGCTTCATACTTGGGCTTGAAAGATGGACTTTTATGGTTAAAGGATATTGCCAACCCTATCTTAAGGTATCCCGACTTTGGGACGTTGGAAAGGGGGGTTTGGTGGGGGGTGAGGGACAGACCACTCTCCCCCCCTCCACCATCTTTTCTTCTCATTGACCTTCCTCGTTATTCTTGTCTTGTTTCCGACACTATTTCAACCTTCCGGAGCTTGTGGAAGTTCACGATAAGGCTCTACTTCCTCCCCCCACCCCCCAAACCACAACCCCTCTTTTTTTTTCTACTTTATCGCAACAGTGCTGCTCTCTGCGGTTGAGTCGACGTTACTTTTGTTTGTGATCCTCCAGCCCCGTGAAAAAAATAAATAAAAAAAAGTTGAGCTTGAAATAAAGATGACCGTTCCAGACTTTTCGGGGGAAAGGGAGGAGTAGGGATGTATGACCTTATTTTCCTTCACACGTTCGAATTCCGAGACAAGTTGAGGGAAGGGTATTCTTCTCTCACTCACTCTATTGAGAGGAAAATCAAGGAAATAGATTTATTTTTAATTAGAAATTATATGGTCCGTGGGGACTAAAACATCAAGATTAGACCTATATTTTCTAGTTTACCTGGTAACATAGAAATCAGTGTTAAAATCATGACATTATGTATTAATTAATATATATTTAGTGACCTGGTGGTCTAGGGGTAGAGTGTCGGACTTCTGTGCTGGGAGTCCGGGGTTCATTCCTCGGTCCCGGCACAGATTTATCTGATTGCTAAAACCCTTCCTTCACCTCTGACAAGATGTGTATTAAACACAAACTTGTGAATGTGAGGAATGACAGGCCTCCACCGTGGTTCGGATTCCACGTTAAACTGTAGGTCCTCCATTTCATCTCACAATCACCATACCATTACACATTAGCGTAAGTGCGTATAGCCCGAAAGGGTAGTAAGACGCGGTGCTAAAAAAAAAAAATAATAATAATATAGATTTACACTTAGCTCGAGGAGAATTTTGTTTAAGGTTCTACACAACTTAACCTTACTCAACACTGCCACTACTTTCTCAATATGATACGATAGCTCACGTGTTTCATAAGCCTATTCAGGAGGAATTATAGCCCTTCTTTAAGATCTGGAAAGATGCTATAGTAGTTACACTTAATTTTTCCTAAAAACAACTAATATAGATTCACTTAACACTTGTTTAGAAATGATAGTCTAATCTTTTGTTGTGGAAGTATGTGTTTTACAATCAAATATTCAAGGGAGAAAGAAGTTGGGATGTACATGACTTATTCGAATAAGCTGGCTTTTTGGTTAACTTTTTGTTCTATGGAAGGGACTACTAAATAAAAAGATCGCAGTTTACTGTCCCAAATAAAAAAAATATTAATTTTGATTTTTTTTAAATTTCATTTCTTTCAACAGACTACTATACCATTGGTATACTAAATGTATTAAATATTTAAAAAGACTATACAAAACATGATTTTGTTAATTTAAGTAGAGAAGAGTTTTTTTTAAATTTAGACAACGCATATGATTTTAAATGATTAAATTGCTTAAGGCTGTTAAATATTATAGATTTTATATATATATATATATATATATTTACCCACATTTATATGGAGGGAGAGGGGAATAAAGATGTGTTAAAAACCACTCTCAGTACATCCGACCAAGATTCGAACCTTGATCTCCCCGTCATCGGTAATCTATTGCGAGAGTTAAACGTTAGACCACGCGGCCACTGAAGTGCGTCTAGCATAAACTCGTTAAATCTAGTATCCACGAGGGCTTATAACGTTCCTACACAGAGCTGTCCATCAGCAGAACAAACAAGCAAGGAGTAGAATATAAATGACAATACAATTAGTGTTGTGACCTTCCTAATAAACTACATCATCCGTTTCACATAGTATCCATTCTACGCTCCTATTCCACCTACCTTCCAATTCCGTATGATTTAGGTCTTCATGATCAACCAACATAGATATGGATTTTTGGAATTTTCATAGAGTAAAGTCCTAACTTTTGTACAATGTCTACAAGTAAATATATATATGGGGTATTTGGAAATAACTTATTATTGATTCGAGTAAAGACCAAACCTAGGTACTGTGAAAAACTATGATCATATTTTACCTAACTGCCACATATGATTGGCAATATCTCAGATATCTTGGCAATGACTTTAAGAATCTTAAAAACAAGACACGTCCCAAAATTCGTTGAAACACTCAAAGACCACTCTAGCAAATGAAAAAAAATCTATGAGTAATATTCTAATTTAAATATTAGTTCCACATCCTCCCACTAGAAGGCAATAGAATGAGGATGTACCTTACACAAATAAGGAAAAAGGTATCCCCTATTCATCTTCTCCTTCAAGGTTATCTGATGTATGGGATTGAAGAAAAAAAAAAGGCAGGACTGTAGGATAAAACATTTTTAGTATTTAAGAATATTAACGATTCTGGTAAAATATACTCTCTATTGATCTAAAACCAACAGTTTTATTGGTGAGTCTAGCAATTTATTATTGTATAAATTACAAAATTCAATTGCATGGACACAAGGTAAGAAGGGGGAAAAAAAAAAGATTGAATTGTGTGTGTAGTGTTCTTGGCAACAGGAGCACTAGTCAGGATTTTAAGCTTAAAACGTTTAGTGCCTTATTTTATATCAAGCTTATGATACTTTAGAGAAATAGTATTGAATGCACAGAAATACCACCTATACTCTGGGGTGCCAGAGCCACTCTTTGTCCATTGGGGGGGGNGGGGGGGGGGGGGGGGGGGATTATGTTATGTCCAGGTTAAGTTAGGCTGAGAATAAAACACGGTGGATTGGGGATTAAGGGGGCCAAAATCACTTTATTTTCATGTTATTCTAGGTTGAGTAAAAACAAAAAGGGGAGGGGGAGGTAGCGACCGGGAGGGCAACAAATATTTAAAAAAAAAAGTTAATCTTTAGGATTAATTAGTTTGGCAAGATTTTCCAAACAGTGTTTGATTAAGTTTAATATAGATCAACACAATTTGTAAACTTGGTTATCACTGAATACACATAAGTGTGGTGAGTGCAGTTATAGAAATCAAACCACTTTTCCAAAACATTTGACATTTGAAAGAATTAATTCAAATTAATTAATTCATTAATCTCACTATGTCAACTTTATCAACTATTTCTGGTTAAGTGTTTATTACACAAATATGATTTAAACGTTTTGTGTCATTGCTGTTCAGAGGTATGATTTTACTCTGCGTAGCATTGAAAATGATCCTTCAGCTGTTGCAGATGTAGCAAGAACAACAAAGAATAAATTTCGGAGGATACACAACTCAGGAAATAGATTTTTTTAATTTCAGTGTGCATTTCTTTGAATTTATTTACAAAGTCTTCAAAATTTTTTGGAGTTTAAATTAAATGTTGGATCAACTCCTTCTCTCTTTTAAGCTTTGCTTTATCAATTCCAAATTCAGATATAGTATTTAAGATGTATTTATCCCATGATTCTGGAGCTATCAGCAAATTCTTTTCCAAAATAATATATTTTTAAAACCCAGGCTGTTCAAACCTATTTTCTATGCCTTTCATAATGTTTTCCAGATAGTCGTAATCAATATTTCTCTAGGATGCTTTGGCTGATTTAAAATCATGACATGAAGCAAGCCTTTCCTTCTCTTCTAACCTTTTTGGAGATTTTCTCTTTCTTGGTATATGTTGGTTCTGAAAGGTCAGTTATTTTTAAAAAAACTTCAAACTTATCCCGAATACTATTAATTGCAGTATCTGATCTCTTGATTTTCAGACATTGTATTACCTAATTCACCGCTTAATTTGCACCAAATATGGACTGAGTTTTACTTTGCAGATTGTTACCGAGAATCTCAGTCAATGAAAACACCATATGACATAGATGTATTACCAAAAAACACACTCCCTTTTGAAATCATATTTCTTAGTCCACTTGCTTTAGATCACTACTCGTACAAGCCAAATCGTTTAGATGATAAGTAAACCTGTATGCAGGTTTAGGACACCAGCTAATAAAGCTTCTCGTACAGCCTAAAGCGTTGGACACAATGGCCATGGTTTAGTTTATTGAAGACTGATCAGTGAAAAAATTCGCAATTTTTTAAAAATTAATAAAATTACTATGTTACGAGTTGGTATATGGTGGCTATTTTATCTGAAAATTAATAATATTATTATTTTTATAAAATAAATATATTTAAGGGTGGTATACCCATTACAAATATTTAACAATTTAAATTTTTTATAAATTGGTATTGAAGATTTAGTTCAAAATGGGTAGTTTGAAATAGTTTTTGATCATAAATAAAAAATATATTATTAAAAAACTAAACATAGGTTTAAGGTAGTTAATCAATATATAATTTTTTTAAAAATATTTGAACCATTTGTCTAAAATTGTATTTATTGAAATTAGAAATATGCTGTGTTTGTTTTTATTAGATAAATTTACTTGAGAATACTTTACTATAAACATTTTTTTAAACCTTTTTGGAAATATATATTACACAATATGAAAACTTTTGTGCAATTTGTTTGTACAATTTATTTTCTGGAGTGATCTAATTTGGTATCAACACAAGTGTATAATAAATGTATAGTTTATCACTTATATTTCTCCATACTTTTTTTAGATGAATGCTATTGCATTAACATAAAATAACATCTCTTATCCTATGTTAAATATTATCCCACTGACCACATACGAGTAGAGAAATAACACTAGGAGACAGAGATATAAGACCTAACCTTTGGCTTAATGCACCGTGGCGCTATGAACTTTCAATTCAGATTCCTCCAATATAAATATAATTATGTATATATATATGTATAATTATGTATATATATGTATATTTATATATATACATTACTTTTAAGGAATCTGTACTAAACCTTAGAATACATGACCCAAAGCACAAAGTGAACTTGCAGGCATATAGAGTGAAATCTCTTAATAGGGGATACCTTCAGGAATTAAAAAAAAATTCCTTCACTAGGAGGTGTATTTTATTTGGAGAATATATATTTTTAAATCATACCTCATGAACACAAATTAATATATAAAAACCTATGTAATTTAAATATAAACTAATAAAATCTAATTATTACACTATATATAAATGTATGCAAGATTTATGGTTAATTAATAAATATTGTACGAAGCTTAGGGCCTACTGTTCAGATAGCATAATACACAGAACAATACGAAAATAAAATAAAATGTAAAACAATAGGCATTAGGCACAAGCACCAACGACTGATAGAAACATACCGCGTTGATAGCTCGGAAGGGTGAAGTGAGTATTACTACGTAGGCTACTTTAGAAACTTTCCCTAATGGAGGAAGGCAGATATGGTCATATTTCACGCAAGACAGTGGCATTCCTGACATTCCTTCAGTCAAGTACTAAAAATTGCCTCTTTTTATTCAATTTTTGTCCGCATTTTAAAAATTGCTGTACATAAAAATGCGTCTTTAGAAGTGTTCAAGTCCGTTATTGAGAAATTCTGTTATTGGTAGTTGGTTTCACCGTAAGAGGCCATGTTATTTTGCCGGGGAAACTTAAACTGTCCGTATTAAGGAAGAATCTTCCAGTCAGAGGTGTCAGTTAAGAGATATTTCATTGTACTCACTATTACGACAATTGTCATAACAGATTTTTTTTTGGTCGTAAATTAATAATTGTCTTTTTTCCCCCAACTGTAAATGTATTTACAACTATTCAATCATAATATATATGTGTATAACTGATTTAAATAAGCTGTTAAACGTCTTATAATTTAATAAAATACATGAGAAGCAGTGCTTATCATATTTGTAAAACAGTTTACTCCACCAGGAAGAACGGAAGACCGCATCGTAGCGTCAATATACTGTCGTACCAGTGAGGCAACAGTTGGCCTTTCGAGGGCAAAGTCACAATTAAAACCAATCGTATGACTGAAGAGTTGGAAATTAAGTCGTCGCAAAGCGGGGTATTCCTGCCAACTATAGTGAATAAACATTGGCTGGCTTAGCCCAACAATCCGGATTCAATCTACGTGCCGGTAACAATTTATCTACACATAAATAAAACCTATTTTCTAACGGCATCCATGATAACAATTAATTTCAACGCTAGTTTTAGTTAATTATTAGACCACTTGCTTGTATGTATAAGCATTTATTTATTGGATACTAAACTATAAATAATACAGGGAGAAGTAAATGAAAAACTTATATAAATTATAACCATATTTGCGGGAAAATCACGTGAAAACTTTTTTTTTTAATAATCACCTTTAAGGTAGGATGAAAATGGACGCGAGAAAAGACGAGTGTTTTTTTTTTTGCTCAAAATAAATCAAATATTTCTTCAGTACAAACACATAGTTTAATTTTATTCACATAGTGATATCAACAGTTCTCTAATATCCGTCAAGGGTGTCCTGGAATTTAATAACAACTTTTTCTTTTAATTTAAAAATATATACTATGCTCATGGGAGATATTCAAAACGTGTTGATACCACCACGCAAAAAAAATTAAATTTCATGTTTATACTGGAGCAGTACTTTATTTATTATAACAAAATACATTTTTTGCGATAAAAACTTCAAAAACACTTCTTTTCTCGCTTCCCCTATCAACCACCATTGAATTATTATTATTATTATTATTATTATTAGCACCGCGTCTTACTACCCGTTCGGGTTATACGCACTTACGCTAATGTGCAATG
>CABFWO010002594.1:0-11497 GCA_902155825.1 Timema genevievae
ACCCTTTTTGAAGGGATTCTAAACTGCTGGCTCCAAAGAGTGCAGAGAAGTCGAAGCAACGGAAGTTCTTGAGTGCTTCTACTGGATCTGTTCACATTGCTCACAAATGGACCCTCACACGAGCTTCATGTAAAGACTGGCCCGTTCCCGAGACTATTATTCAATGCGGTCACATAAAAGGGTCCGTGTCTCCCTCTTTTCCATAATACCACTCTATCTACTCTTACTTAAGTCGCTTTTCATACACCCCGTCCAAGTTCGCTATTGACTGGAGTGCCGGTGACCATTTTTTTAAAAGATTTATTTAGCACTGCGTCTTACTACCCTTTCGGTTTATACGCTTAAGTACTAATAACACTAATGGGAAGGTTGAATTTAGAAGAAATGAACCCGCATTTGCATGGAGGGAGAGTGGAAAACCATTTAGGAAAAACCACCCCCAGTTCACCCGACCGAGATTCGAACCACGATCTCCCTGTCCTCGGTAGTCTGACTCAACACGACTGGCGCGTTAGCTAACTACGCCACCGAGGCGGGTGGTTTTCGGTGATGGTTAGGCTGAGGTTTGAGTTTTAATCAGGTGCCTGGTGATAGTTTTCCGATAGGCGTAGAAGGGTGGGCGGTAGGGGGGTCGATCTCTCGTTGGAAATTATTGGGCCCCTCAAAGGGGTGATACACATATGCGTATAAAAACTTAAATAATGGTATGGTGATTATTCCTTTTTAAAATCAATTTTTGTCTTTAAACCTTCCTTCTGTAAAACCAGCTCTGCCAACATAATTCTAATAACTGATTGTTTCTAGTACATCCAATATGGTATTGGGGAACACAGGGAACTTCTTGTAAGGAAACGTTTTAGCGGGTTTTATAAAAGGAGGCAACGTAACTATTTTTTTCATCAACTGAAATATCATTTACTTGAAGAATAATCAGGGACTCGCTTCGGTGGCCGCATTATCTAACGCGCTACTCTCGCGGTCGACTAGACTGCTGATGACGGGGAGACCGAGGTTTGAATCTCAGTCGAGTGTATTGAGATTTTTCAAAAACTGTTTTAGACTCTTCCTCCACGCAAATGCGGGTACACTTCTAAATATAACCTTCCTCATACCTAAAAACCATTAGCGTAATTAATACATAAGTGTATAACCCGAACGGGTAATAAGATGCGGTTCAAAAAAAAATCAGGTGTAGAAGCAGATTAAACAAAATATCTATCAAAAACTAAGTTTATAGCTTGTGTCGACACATCGACTTAGACAACTTTGAAAAATATGAGCTCCTACGCAAAGGTTAAGATGCATCATGAATGATTGTGTGGAACTGTGTTTTGGGCATCTAGTAGTGGCCTACTGCTAGTATGGTATTAATGTTTAAGCTATATTATTATTATTATTATTATTGCTATGGCATAACCCGCCTCGGTGGCGTAGTTGGCTAACGCGCCAGTCGTGTTGAGCTCAACCGCCGAGAACGGGGAGATCGAGGCTCGAATCTCGGTCGGGTGAACTGGGGGTGGGAGGTGGTGGTGGTTCCTAAATGGTTTTCCAATCTCCCTCCACGCAAATGCGGGTTCACTTCCTCTAAATTCAACCCTCCCAATTCCTAATCCATTAGCAGTAACTAGTACTTAAGCGTATAATCCGAACGGGTTGTAAGACGCGATGCTAAATATTATTATTATTATTATTATTACTATGCCATACCCATATCAAACTACTATATCATATAAAGAATTCCAATCTCTATTAAAAATAAATTATTATTAGTATTCTATAATCACATTTACTTTATTAAATTTAAGGCGGGGATTTAGGGGACATAAGCTAAGGTCAATTTTTTTGCAGTTTTTATAACAATTTTTTTTTGTCAAAATAAGTAAAATATTTCTTCAGTGCAAACATAACTCAACATTTATTGAATATCCGTCAAGGGTGCCCTGGAATTTAATTACAACCTTTTCTCTCAATTTAAAAAGTGTATCATCTAATGACAGATATTCAACAACTGTTGATATCACTTTATATAGAAAATTAAACTCAATGTTTGTTCTAGAGCAATATTTAATTTAATTTGGCCAAATACATTTTTGCTAAAAAAAACAACTCCAAAAACACTACCCTTAACTCGCGCTCCCTACATCCCCTCCTTAAAACATTTTAAAATACAACCACCTTCCTCTCTACACGCACATAATGTAGTTAAATAAAATATACATCGACATATTAGGTCAACTTTCTAGTGAACCGTTCGTAAAAAGTTAGCATTATACGCCCTTAGGTTTTCCCATCCTTTTACCACGCTAATGAGGATGGACTTGCTCTAAAAACTACCTTTTCCACCATATACTATTTTAGGCTAAGCCATTGCATAACCCTTAGGTTGATTTATTTTTCATCTTGTCTTATTACCGTTCAGGCTATCCACACTTAATAACATTAATGATTGTAGGGAAAGAAAAGGCAGGATTAGTATGAAATGTACAAACATTTTCTTGAAAGAAGAGTGGAAATATATTTAGTAAAACCACCTTCAGTACACCCGGATGTGATTTTAACCACGCCCTTCTTGTCACTGACATACGGGACTAGCGCCTTTGTCCGCGTGACCACCTGTGCAGGCTGTTGAGCTCTGTTCTTAGTTAAGTTAGTTTGTAAGCTGTGTAGAAAGTTTTGTCTCTACTGCAGAGCTTTTTTTTCCTACATCATTATTTAATAGGCACAAAAGTACTTTTAAACAAAGTTATCCAACAAAACGCATTGGACAGTAACACAACTCCCTTGGATTAATGTACGTGCTTGGCGTCTGTCAACTTTTGACACCTGCCATCGGTGTCATCTCGTTGATGTAGGACGCTCTCTAGACTCGTCGCTGTCATAGAGGAGTGAGTGGTGAATTATTCGTGAATTAACCGGCTGGTTACGCAGTCAGTCAGGAACTGAGATCAGTCTACGTCAGCGATGTTGAAGACATTGGTCGCCATTAACTATAGCTGAGACTATAGAATTAGTTTAGAATGTACACACAATATACATGGCAATATTTTAACTATTTTTTTAAGTAAATTGGCATATAAAAATAACTATAGCTTGATTTTCTTACGAATGAACACTTTGAGCGCCTTTTGGGAAATACAAACGTTAATATTATTTTACTATATTATTAATCAGAGTTATTTTATATGTAATTTATTGTTAGTAACTCTTATAATTGACAGCTGATCACATGGCTTAAGGTAGGAATACGCGAAAGAAGATCTAGTAATTCTCTCTAGCTGTCAGATATATATCCATTCATAAGAAATTTGAGTTTTACTGTTCCCATTCCTATTTCCTTAAAATCGTAAATAAAATAAAGATAAAGAGTTTTCTGGTGATCTACAAAAGGGAGAAAATCAAATAATTTATATAAATATACAATATTAGAAATTTCATAATCTATGGGAGGCATCCTGGTAAAGTTTTTGTTCTGTCCGCTAATGTGCTGGCACTTTAAATCTCCAATAGTTCTGAGCCGGTCCCTTTTTACATAATTCAGTAAGCCACCATCGGCGAAGCTTTCGTTTATTTTTAAAGTAGATTTGACATAATTACTAATCAGCATAGCACCACCACACATAATTAAAACTACAACTTCCTAGTTCTCAGGCAGGTCCTAGCTATAGTGCACCCCTCGGAAATCCTGAATTGAACTGAGATCACTTCGTCATTTGCTCGTAACATGCTCGGCTCGCCGACGTTTCAGAGGTTGCTCGTTACACACATATGCTTGCTGCGAACAGCGAGCATGTTACACTACAAGCTCGGCTCACCTAATCTTTACATACAGTAGCCCCATGGCTTCTTTGGTGCTGACTGACAGCTGACAGCTGACGGCTTTGAAAAGCTACCAGACCAGATTATGTATCCCTACGTTGAACCATATGATCTGCAAAAAACATGTGTTTAGCAGCTATCACTTCTGACAGTCAACATTTAGGTATATACCTAACTGTTGAATGTCAGAAGTCAGCTGTGAACTGTCAGTCAGCACCAAAGAAGCCATGGGGCTACTGTAGCTGTATGTAGATCTTCATACTAGTGCTCGTGAGCAAGTTGTTTGCTCTTCCTACCACTAGCAAGCAACTAGTACTGGATTTTATGTGGTCTTACACACGAGCTCAATATGGAAATAGCTTTGTTTCAAGTTGCACCTGGTGAAGGGAAAAGTAGCAATCTTTGTGCTGAAGAAGAATTTATCGAATAAATTAAATTACGGCCAATATTGCGGTCACCAGCTACAATTACTAGGGTAATCAGCCGAAAATATTTTTAGGTTGGTTGTTATTTTAAGTACGAGTATGTTTCTTCTGGAGCGAACAACTAAAAATATTGTAGACGTACATCTCATCAAAAGATAAACATAATTACGAAAACAACAACTTTACATCGTCTTCTCTAAGTTCGTGGAACAGTTTATAAAAACAGCAGTTTGCCATCCTTAAAATTATTATAGGATGTAAAAGGTGGATCAGCATGGGCCGCAAACAATGCTTTCGTCAGTCAGATTCAGGGAGGAAGAAAATATTGATAATTACAAAAAACAAACAAGAACCATATATTCAAATCCATCCGACACATTAGCTCAGTCGGTAACGTGTCTGCCTGCTGAGCTAAGGGTCCCGGGTTTGATTCCCGTCATAACCGAAAAATGTGTGATTGGTGAAATGTGGGTTTACCCTTTCACATTGGTAGATTAACGGCTGGGGACTGGATGTTGTGCCTGTCCTAGTCTTAAGTTAGATTATAAGGCATATGAAGTTACGACAGGCCTAGCCAGCCGGTAGTGGGAAAATACTGTATATATGGCTTGGATAATACACTGACCTAGACCACAGGCTGGAAACAGTAATGGGTGTAAAACAAACAGATTCAAAACCAGTAATATTTTCTGTAGATGTCACTTTTGATGGGTAATTTCAATATCAATAAAATAATAGGGCCTACTAATATAATAGTAAAATATGATCGATTATTACCGTAAAATAGTTCGTAATTTCTAAACGGTCTTTTATAACAAAATTCTACTATATACATACACATCCAACTTAAACCTCCTTTCCTCCCTTTTTACCCCTCCCCCTTCCTCCCCCAACACCCCTCCCTTCTCCCCCCCCCATCCCGTTTATTGTTTGCTAGAGATTCATTTAAACGAATCATATAACTTTTTTTTTGTTTCTAATTAGTTTGTTGGACTAAAAACTGTAAAGGCTAAATACTTTTTTTCTATGAATATATTTTTATTATCCTCTTCAGAACTAATTTTTTTTTCAACTGCGCTATTTGTAATTTAGAAACATGCTATATTAATATATAAATTTGTTTGCCGATTAAATAAAATATTTCCAAGTATTTATTTTAAATTTTTTTAAATTAGATGTATTATTAAACAGGGGCTGATTCCACTTTTTACTCATTTGAATCCAAATTCTAGAAACAAATTAAAAGCATTCATATACATTTTTATCTTTCTTCAATTTGTAAATCTTGTCATATTAATTATTTATTTGTTATAGAGACAAGCCTCATGGCACAGTGCTCATAGTACCTGATTGCTGACCTAAAGGTCCCGGGATCGAATACCAGCTTTCACTGGGAGATTATTCTTGAAAGGAGAATAATTCCCATGGTAACCAGGATTTAGTTGATTAGGTTTAAGTTAGGTTTAAGATCTTCCTTAGCTTCACCCTGTTATATTCACTATCATCACATCGGGACTTGGAAAGAGCCTCCACGGAAAAGATGTACGATTAGTATGTTCGGGCATTCCTTGGGTAACGGTACGTTAGTACTGGCTAATCTTTCCACTCCTCGGCTACAGATTGATGTGGCCCAGACATGCTATTTTTATTATCATCATTATTATGTAATTTTCTTTTAAATCCTAAATAAACAATTATTATATTATTATTAGTTGCTATAAAAAAATAAAACAGTCACAAAATAGTAGCATTTTTCTATAATTTGAATTACCATACAATTAACAGATACATTAATGGTTTTGATTTCATATATTAGGTTCATCATAGCATTATGTTAAGCTAAACTTATAGTAAGCATTGTTGTAGCTCTAAAAAAACAGATAAAAAATTTTGATTAAGAAATCAAGTAAGATTCATTTTTTCAATAATCAAATCGCGAATATCCTGAAGGATATGAAGAATTCAAGTATTCGAAGATTTGAAGGACCCATACCTAATTATTATGTTACTAAGAACATTTATAATGATATTTATCTGGCGGACGTTACTATTTCCAAGATAAAAAAAAGCTCATTAAATAAAATAAGACCACGTAGTTGGGTTTGGAATTGTTTGGTAAATAAACCAAACGCAAATTCAATGAAGCACACCAAATTAGTTCAAGAAACAACTAAGAATGGCGTTGTCCATCACATATTCATTTTATAATTTTTTTATTTATTTAAATTGGATTAGTGATTTTCAACTTCGTTTCGTACAAAAATAAATTATACGTCGATGAAATGTTTACTTTTTGCGTACTCCTAGAATCTACTTTTGAACCGCACCGGTGGACCCGTGGATAAAAACTTCAGTCTTGTCTATTCTGCTGGTGTTAGAGAAGTAGATCACCGAATTCTAGCCTGGTGTACCTAGGTGGTTTTCTCTCTACATTCAACGCACATACGGGAACATTTACTTTATATTGTACCTACCAAAATTCTAAGTTATTATTGAATATAAATTTGTGGCGCGGACGGCTAACCAGAAGCGAAACACGGTATTTGTTTGAACTAAAATTAAGTTTAAGTCAAAGGTCACTAGAAATATCGACCTTTAACTAAGGATAAAATGGAAATTTTTCAAGATTTCTGACACTATTATAATTTTGTATTTCTTTCATACGGCGTTTCTTGTTATATAAGTTTATCCTTGAAATTCCTTTGAAACAATGAATTTGAAAACACGGACGAATAGAATGTTAACGACAATTTGGTTGGTATGTATCCCTCGAGGGGATTATAAATTAAACTTGTCTTTTGGAAGGAAGTCCCCCAAAAGTTTGATGAAAGGAACTTAATTGGACCTAATACATTCTTTTGCTAGTCATCAAGACACGAAAGAGTGGAGGGAGCACATGCATTTATATCTAATCATTGATACTGTTTCACGACAGGGACCTCTAGCTCCGGATGACTGTTTAATGGTACCGCCTACTCGAACGGAAATATTAGCACGCTGTGGTATTTATAATGGGAACAACAGTTCTGAAGCGTTCAAACAACTTTTAAAAAAAATCCTTAATTATCTTAGAATTGTCAGTTTTTCATCACCGCGTATTACTACCTATTCAGTTTATAAATACATATATATATATGATTTACTCTAATGGGGCAAGAATGACGAAGGAAACGTTTTAGAGGTAATATACCTGCATTTGCGTGGAAGGAGAGTGATAAACCATTTAAAAACCAGCCCCAGTAGACCCGACTGAGACTCTTAACCCCGATCTCTCCATAATTAGCAGGCCAGTCTAACGTGTGAGTTACGCCTTAGACCATTCGGTCACTGAAGTGGGTGAATCGACAGTTGCAACACTTTTAAAAAAATGCAGTGAAGATGGGCCAGACATTTAATTCGCGCGTTCATTGACGCGAGGGTTAATAAATAAGTCTACTATATTATGCTATTAAAACAGTTAGCTATATAATAGTTAGCTATATAATAGTACATCTATCGCGTATTAATTCGAAGTATGTGCCCAAGCCTCGATACGACAATAGGCAACCGGCCATATCAATATGGTTAGCGAAAGAATGGAGGTAATAGCTCCCTATAGTATTAAACGTGTTACAGTTTTAAGCTTTATAACTTATATAAATGTGAAATTGACTCATTTTCAAGCGCCTTCGACGCTAAATGTTGCGGTTATGAGATTAAAATAACCGAAGAGAATATAGCTCTAGCCTTCCTCAAACAAATAGTCTTTTTTAATTGGGTTAAAATAAATTTTTTAAAGATAATTAAGGATATTTTTTTATGGGGTTAGAGGTTTCCCATAAGTTATATAAAAGGATATGTTCCTTCAAGTTGGAAATGCCCTTAAATTCAAGATGTTGGAAATATTCATTTTTCCCGTGTCGTGTCTGTCCCTCCGTGATATTAAATTGGGAACGATTTAGTGAACAATTTTGAAGCAATGAAATGAAAATGGTGGGTGATAAAGGGCGATGGAGGAAAGGGGGGGGATGGGGAGTCATAAAGATGAGACGGGGAAGAGGTCAAAATGATATAAGAGTCTCTCTGGCGGATCACAAGCCGATGTCGTCAAGGCTCCTGACGGAAGTCCTCCTTGTTTGGCACACTTGGAGCCCTGAGGCAGGCAATTTCGAAGACGATCACAGTCCAATACCAATCTTGGAGGATCTACCCCCCCCCCCCGCCCCCCCNCCCCCCTCATGTCACTCCCTCCAAGCATTTCTCCAATCAAGACTACGTAGCTTTTCTATTTCTTACGGGACTGTGATTTCATCCAATTGGGTGCCCGTCTATTGGACGTGCATCGTTGTGGAATTTGAAAGGTGTGAATTTACCGCTTGAAGTGTAATTCGTTTTGTTTACTGGCATGGGTTGCCTTTTTTTTAGGAGCAGAGCTATATTGGACGTATCGAAGCACGTATCTTGCACAGCTTTTTACTATTTATTCAGTTTATCAACATATTTACAGGAAATATACTCGCATTTACGTGGATAGGTAATGGCAAACCATTTAGGGAAAAACACCCTCAGTTAACCTGGCCTGGTTTTGAACCCCAATCTACATGATATTGACAAGCTAGATCACAAGAAGCTGATACCTAATCTGCACGTCCACCGGTGAAGACTATAGTATATTTTAATCATCGCGTTATAAACTAAGGAATAATAAAGACGGATACATCTTTCATCGATTTGAGCATTTATAGAAGTCTACGTTCATTATAGAAGAATCCTTAAAATAAAGCTATGTAGGACGCTTGTCTACGCCCTAGGCACGGGAAGAACGATAGTTCTGTGGTAAAATCATTTGCACGCCAAGTCTAACGTCCCAGGTTCGATTCTTGTGCTTCTATCTAATTTTTAAAAATATATTTGAATAACAGGTACTATGATCAAAACAGGTAAAGTATTCTAATACGTTTCATCATGTTTTACTTTTTTTTTTACTACATTCAACTGAAATTAGCTATCTGTTTTCAAAGAGCCAACGCAAATTAATTTGAGACAAAATGAAATTTTCTCTTAGAGAGAATTCTTCTATATTTCGTTTGTTATATTTTTTTAATCAAAACTTTTGCTTGTAGTTTATGACAACATTGTGACTCACACTAAATTATTTCCTACTATTCCTCTTCCAAAATACCTGTACATTCCATATACAATTCCACCTTACTCATGCCTATACAAATAGTCTAATAAAAATGTGTTTGGTCCAAAATGATAGTAAGACGAGAAAGAAACAAAATCCTAAGCTAATTTTCTTATTAGAACCGCGCGCGTCTAACTACCTGTTCAGGCTATACACTAAGGTACTAATTACGCTAATAAGTTAGGGATGAGGAAGGTTGAATTTGGAGGAAGTGTATCTATATTTGCGTGGAAGGAGAATGTAAAACCACCCTCAGTACACCCGAGCGGGAGTCGAACCCAAATCTACCTGTTATCGCAGTCTAGTAAATTGAAATAGTGACGCCTAAGACCATTCGGGAACCGAAGCGGGTATAAGCGTAAATTATCTGGGCCGTACCGAATATTTCTGGTTGTATTCACTTCCCCTTTAAAGTATTATCAATAATGTATTCTCATGTTCTTTCTCAATGATAAGGCTAGTATATTATTCTAATTTTATAAAATTCAAAACAATTAAAATTATTCTAACATGTTATTAAAACAATCGTTCCAATGTAGGGTTTAAAAGGTTCCTCGCCATCTGCCGTTGTGGTAATTTCCAGCACGAGCCACTGAAAGTCTAACCTCCTAAACCCCAATACGTGTATGGGTATGGCCCTTTACCGCCTTACAACAATTCCACTATATAGCATAGGGTCTCAAACTCTTACTTCGTGCGCTCTCCTGATATATTTTATTTATTAGTTTTATACTCATCGCTTTCCTTCCTTCCCCCTTTTTCAAAAATTAAAAATAGTGAACTATTTCTAGCTTTAGACACTTCTAAGCCAGGAATTTGTGTTAATCAACATTTGATCAAAATACATAGATTTGATAAAAATTAATAAATATAAATATACAACTACTGTAACAGTATTATGTGTGTAAGCCACTCATATTTAAAGTTATTTTTATTGGAGGCCAACACCTTTACCACTTGACCACAGAAGCGGACGCTTTCACGGTTTTTTGCTCTCAGAGTCACGACGAACGAATCTTTCAGAAATTACGAAATCAGTATAACCTACAATTTTTCTTATTTTTTTGTTGACCAGTGATTGAACTAAAACTAAATGCCCCTTTGAGAACACCTCGTTTTGGAACCACAGTGCTTTCAGAGACCAAGTATCTCTTTTCTCTAGAGTGCTATTGATAATATTCTCTCTCCAAAGACGGCGGCGCGGCGCGGCGCGGCGCCATGAATAGTCAGTCAGCACATCACATAGATACATGTTGGGTTGCCTACACACTCTATCGCACGGCGCTCTTGAAAGTGAAGGGTCGTAGAAAGGGATAGTTTGAACTTGTGCTTATATTCCACTCTCGTTCTTAGCGACACACAACAGGCGATAGAAGAATTGAATCATTAGCAGTTCACTACACTGTGAACTAGACAAAGGCGGGATTGATCTCTCAAAGGATGACGGTGACTGTCAATTGTTTATTACAAACTCTTGTCAGTGTTTCGAACTCTCTGGCCTTTCAAACCTTTACGTTGCTTTTGATTTAAATCCAACAGCTACCCCACACTGGTGATCACACGTTTTAAGACGTTAAACTCGTGATAGGCTGTATTGCAGGGAGATTTAGGTTCGAATCTAGGACAGGTGCGCTGAGGGTGGTTTTCCACATGTGAGCTTTTATTGTGATTTTCTAATCTCCTCTTTACACGAATGCGGGTGCACCTACTATGGACAACATTCCCAATTCCAACCGTTTATGTTAAACACTACTATTAAAAAAAAGATTAACATTTCAATTTGTAAGTTCAATCCAGTAGATTTCCCATTAAACTATTGCTTAGTGTTTATTGAAGTGTTTTTCAAAGTGTGTGTAAGAATTTTAATTCTATCAAGGTATACTTTTATTTACCTTTAATTATCCTTAAGTGGTTATTTATCTTAAATTTACTATTTCCAACGGTCATTGCATTGCGTCGAAGGAAACCAAGAATAATAATGCCTGTACAGTTATTATTATTAAACTGGAGTTTTATCCGTCTTATCATCCTCTATGAGATTTGAAATGGCCGCCCTATACAAGGAGTAATGAAAATGACTCCAACAGTG
>CABFWO010002594.1:13059-46156 GCA_902155825.1 Timema genevievae
CCCCCACTCTCCCAGACCCCCGGTGGTCCCACAGTGCGCATAGCTTCCATCTGGTGGTCCTCCAGCACCAACATCTGAGTAACACCGGTCTAGTGCTTGTTTATTGACGGTTCCACTGATATTTAAAATATTGTTTATTCGCACATTTGACCTTTCATTAAAAATTGAACTTAAACTTTATTTTAAAAGGACTGGTAGGGGTTTAGGTCGGGCCTTGCCGAAATCCAAAGATGTTTAAGCGGTAAATTCCTTATGTCATATATTTACATTTTGGGGCATTATAATAGTTAAGATTTTTAAGCTTAAAATATGAGACACAAAGACCTTACAGAATATACGTTTATATTACTTCCAAAAAATTATGCTTTTGTGTAATCTCCATCAAATTTATCCGCTAACATTTGACATATTTTCCCTGTCATCAGTGATGGTAGAAATGACCAACACGTCGAGTTTCAGGCGCTAGTAATCTATTTATAGAGATCCAAATCTCAGTTGGGGTGAAAGTTAGCCTTGACGCGGTGTGAAACCCGTTAAAGTACCAGTTACCCAGAGTTAATTATGGGTGGGTTCCCAAACCCCATTCCTGTTAATTGTCTGTAATACAATAATAATAGTATTAGCAATATCATTAACTACAAATACAAGTAATATAAGACAAATTGAATAAATTAAACAAATGTTTGCAATGTATTTTATATTATTTTGTTTTGTTTCAGGTGAGTCTTTAAAGTCCTTGCTGGATGGGGGTCTCTATTTTTCAATGTGAGTACAGTAATACCTTGCAATGTGAATACAATAATAATAGTATTTAAAAATAGTTATAAATGCTCTACCACTGAGTTATCCAGGACTCTGCCTATGTTCAGGGTCATTCATTACTCTTAGTTTAAATTTGACCAAACGATAATATCAATGTATTATGTATAACGCAAGTCAAGCACATTTATGTATTGTACAGGTGGGGTAGCATAATATTGCCGTTCACAAGACCGGTGGTTTTGATAGCTATTAAGTGGCCGGCGATTTCACACGTCCATCACAGACTATGTCTTAAACTAGAATTGTGGAGTGACCACTAATTAAGAGACGACTATAAGATAGACCAGCGATGGAGCATTGTCACTTTTAAGTCAAAGGTCCTGGGTTTAATTCAGATGCCATTTTTCTACTGTATGAATACCTATCGAAAGGTCATTATTTGAATAAAATGATGGGTTCACTGTTTTGTGTACAGTAATATTCACGTCTTGTTACTGTTATATATAGTTCAAAAGCTATTTACAGTAGCCCCATGGCTTCTTTGGTGCTGACGGCTTTGAAAAGCTACCAGACCAAATTATGTATCCCTACGCCGAACCATATGATCTGCAAAAAACATGTGTTTAGCAGCTGTCAGCTGTGAACTGTCAGTCAGCACCAAAGAAGCCATAGGGCTACTGTAGCTATTGATATAAACGGTAATAGTTAAGTATTTAGGCCATACTATTACAAGTTTTGGCAAACACCTCGATATTCAAATCGCTATTGTGGTATTTTTCAAATAAATCAATATTTAATTATGCTAAACAAATTATATATTTCAATCAATGCAGTGTTGTTATCATATCACAACGCGTATTTCCAAGATCAAACGATATCAAAAGATGACTTACACACTAATCTATCTTAAGACCGCACACGTGTTACGTAACACACATCTATGAAGCCAGTATTTCAAGTCGTTGAGAGAATACGAGCTTTTCCACAAACATTGAACTATTGAAGGGGTTGCAGCGTTAGAACCATGGTCGTCTAGTTTCATAGTCAGCCTGGCTAATATAAATTGTGAATTTTTCTTGAGATAATGACGACGCACAGCGTTATTTTAACAAAGACGAAATTTACATAAACGGTTTTATTCATTTCGAGGCAACTTTCTACGCGAAACAATACATAATAGAACATAATTACTTTGTATGTTTATTAATACATCAGGTTAAGTAGGTTGGGTCACCTCATTTGATTCTCCAAACTTGTAGATAAGATAATAGTCTAGCGCCTTAGCTCTGTTGGTAGAGCGCCTTTCTACTGATCTGAGGATTCCGGACTCGATTCTCAGCGCGGTCGATAAATGTATACAATTGGTAAAATAGTGATTTCTCGTTTCACAGTGATGAATTGACCGTTGGAAGCCCGGATGATGTGTCTGTTCTAGTGTTAGTTAGTTAGTTTGTAAGTCGTGTGCTGGCTCGTAATGTGCATATAAAATACAAGAATGATAGTAATCAATCAAATATAACTTGGGCCACCTATTTTTCTATTATAATGTCAGATAACTGTCCTCCTTTGTCTCAAGAAAAATGTCTTTCCCTTCAGGCTATTTTATCGCCCTTACGCTCTCAAGAGACTCAAATATAATCCATCAAAGCTTCAAAGTGCACTTTATAAACACAGTGTAATCTTATCACATGATTTACAAATTAACTTAACCTGGGGTCGCAATATTTAGGAGACCTAACCCATAACAGTTCTCAAGTGATAACAGGTGTCAGGCTCTTAATATACTTGATTGCCGTTAATTGGGAAGGTCAAGTTTCGAATCTCGCCCAGCACCACTGCGGTTGATTTCACCCCTGTGGTTTTTCTTATCTTCGCTCTAATTCAAGTGCCTTTGTCTAAAACTTCCCTTCTCATTCCAGTTCTTTGAACTAAGCCTTTAATAATTTATGGTTTTAATCTACTACTAAGTCTTAGTACTACTCTTACTACCACAGATGTTATTACTAATAATTATAACTTAGGGGGCTAAAATACAATCAAAGCTTTATTAAATATAAGGACCAAATCACTTTAGTTCACGACCCAGAATAGAACCAGTGTCCTCTAACCCGATAGTTATCTTCCCTCACCAGTCCTCCAAAGGGACGAACCTAATAAAATCGGCTTTGAATAGAACGGGCTGCTCTTAAGCTGTGGACTCGATAACCTTATACTCAAGGTCACAGGGAGGTCTAATTACCGTAAAAGGCTCGACGCCTTAACTCGCTTGATGATCTAATTACAACGGATGACGTTTCGATTCCCGACAGAGCTAAACATTTATCAGCCTCGTCTTAGGTTTGTTTCTACTAGGTGGGTGATAAGCTTAAGGTTGGGTGCTAGTGAGCGCGAATTTATTGCGCTAATTTTGCAGTTTTTATAGCATAAACATTTTTTTAACAAAATAAATCAAATTTTTCTTCTATAGAAACATATAGTTTAGTTTTTTGCACGTGCTAATCTCAACAGTTTTTGAATATCTGGCATGAGCATGGTGGCATTTGGTGACAAACTTTTTAAATTAAGAGAAAAAGTTGTCATTAAATTCCAGGACACATCTGACAAATATTCAAGGACTGTTGAGATTAGCATGTGCAGAAAACTAAACTATATGTTTCTATAGAAGAAATATTTGATTTATTTTGGCCAACAAATGTTTATGCCGTAAAAACTTCTAAAATACTTCCCTAAACTCACGCTCACTAGCTCCCCATCTTAAGTTTGGAAATCTGGTTGCTGTCTTTGACCTAGAACAAAGATGAACGCCTTCCTGAGCGCTGAGACTCGTTGAAGGCTTTCAAAGAACCCGCGAGAAGTAATTTGTGATTTCAAAATATGGTTCACGACAAAATGGGCTTGAAAGTAAACACCATGTCCTTATAATATTAAAAATCCGACAATTTAAGTTTTATGATTAAATATTTAAATTAGCTTACTTTCAAAGACGTTTCACTCGAATATTGCTGTTTTTAAGTCAAAGTAAATGGCTAGAAACATAACTAATATACAGCCCTCCTTAAATAAATACAATATTTTCATACAGGGTCACAACAGAAATTTTTTAAGATAATTTATAATCGGTTTAGTGGTTTTGAAACTGTAAAGCTACTGTTATCATAATAAATACCGTTTTGTGAGGATATTTTTCTTCAAGTAAGTGGCGCTCTTAAATGGGTAAACTAATTGTCACACTGTCCTAAAGCACACAATTAAAAACAGATACAAAAGGGATATATAAATATCTAGTAAAATATGTATACTTTTGTTGTGTGCAGCATGTCTTACTACCCATCCCTGATGAACGAGTATTTATATTAACGGAATAGGGATAAGGAAGCTATACTTGAAAGGAAATGAACCCACATCCTCCTGGAGAGAGAGAGTAGTAAACCAATTGGGAATACATACTGTTAGTACACCAGGTAGGGATTGAAACCCTGGCCTCCCTGTTATCAACAAACCAAACAATTCTGACTTCTTAGTCCATTTGTCCACCGATATGGCTCATAATTAGAACTGATAGGTCTGATTAAAGTTTTAGTCACGTTGTTAGGAAGAGTGTTTGTAGC
Source organism: Timema genevievae (assembly GCA_902155825.1). NCBI lineage: Eukaryota > Metazoa > Arthropoda > Insecta > Phasmatodea > Timematidae > Timema > Timema genevievae. The sequence continues at coordinate 17,430 of CABFWO010002594.1, forward strand.
CATATATTGTAAAATATATAATTGGTGGTTAGCTTTTAAACTGGATGTTAGGTAATAACCACCATAACGGAGTGTAAGAGAGACCCCAAAAGTTTTGATTGTTTAAAACTTTTTAAAATATTTATTTAAATTTAAACATTACACAATGGTTATGTTTACTAACAGCTTTATGTAAGGGGTAGGAATGAGAAAGGGTTTCCACATAAGCGTGGAGAGGGGATATAAAAAAAAACTATGAAAAATCATATGTGGGAAATTACACCTAAGTGCACCCTACAGAGATTCGCCAGAAAACTATCTAATCTATTACGAGACTGACTCCATAGTGCGGGTGACCCCCGAGTATTTTCAACATCCTTCCCAGTCGTTCGTTGTCAAGTGATTGTTTGGAGAGGTTTAACGAGTTGTGAGGGTGCAATTTTAACCGAACGTTGGTTTTTGGTGAAGCTTCATAAAATGAGAGTGGGCTCAGTTTATAATATTTGGTGTCTCTAGAATCCAATTAGAGGCATTTTTATTCATAGATGATATAAAGTTTGTTTACACAGCGTACAATAATGTACAGTAGCCCTATGGCTTCTTTGGTGCTGATTGACAGCTGATGGCTTTGAAAAGCTACCGGACCAAATTATGTATCCCTACGTCGAACCATATGATCTGTAAAAAACATGTGTTTAGCAGCTGTCAATTCTGACAGTCAAAATTTATGTATATACCTAAATGTTGACTGTCAGAAGTCAGCTGTGAACTGTCAGTCAGCATCAAAGAAGTCATGGGGATACTGTATTCTACATTAAAGCCACAGAAAGATAAAATTCATATAAGATACTTTACTTTTAAGCCTTAGGATATAATTTTGTCTTTTACTTGACGCTGTACAGAGGGCATTATGACCCACATCAGCTGTCACGTGTACTAGGGCGTTTTTCGTATATGATCTCATTTGCTGGTGATTGGGAGATTGGGCTTCACATCCCGGTTGAGTACACTGAGGTAGTTTTTTACTAAATGGTCTACCACTCTCCCTCCATGTAAATGTGAATAAGATGCGGGATAGCTTGTATTAGTACAGTAGCCCCATGACTTCTTTGGTGCTGACTGACAGCTCACAGCTGACTTCTGACAGTCAACATTTAGGTATATACCTAAATGTTGACTGTCAGAAGTGACAGCTGCTAAACACATGTTTTTTGCAGATCATATGGTTCGGCGTAGGGATACATAATTTGGTGTGGTAGCTTTTCAAAGCCGTCAGCTGTGAGCTGTCAGTCAGCACCAAAGAAGCCATGGGGCTACTGTATGTGTGAACGTAATCTTTGTTCTTGCGCCACCGAATTCTTGTAAGGACTGTGTCTTGGTCGAAGAAGAGCGAGACAGGGTCATAATGAAGTAAGCGTGATGAGTAACAGTCGCGATACCGCTCACTCCTCTGGTCTGCAGGTGGTCTTGACTCGCTTTAAGGCGACCATGACCTATTACAAGCCGCCACAACACGGGCGAAACATTTGGTTCCGGGCACTATCGTGGCTGAATGGAGCGAAGCGGGGAAAAGCGTCCATCTAGTATAATCCGGTTTGTTGGCTGTGAGGAGGTCAGGGTTCGAATCCCGGATGGTTGACTTGAGGTTTTGATTTTTCCTGAGTTGTTTTCCACTTTCACGCCACAAACTTTCGGCTAAAATTTCTCTGAAATTCTGGCTACCTCATTAATGTAGATACGGTAGATATTTTTCATATACTTTTTTTTTAATATTGGAAATTTTAATGGTTCTTTTGATGTCTATATTGATTTGAATACTAATTCGTAAGCCTGGTCTTAAAATTTAAACTATTGATGCGTCATACCTTCATTTCTTTATATTCTAGTTCTACTTTTTATATTTCTTCAGCTTTTATTATAATTATTTTCGGTGGTTTTTTTTATGAGGGAGGTAGGATGGGAGAAAAATACCCTGATTCCCCCCCATTCCTCTTACATGGTGCTCCCCTATCAATACATGATATTACCTCGAGCTCTCTGGCACCTGCGGATTATCACGGGCTTCTTGGACAGTTCTTGTCTTTGTTGCAATGTACAGTAGCTCCACGATTTATTTGGTGCTGACTGACAGCTCACAGCTGACTTCTGACACTCAAAATTTAGGTATATACCTAAATGTTGAGTGTCAGAAGTTACAGCTGTTAAACACATGTTTTTTGTAGATCATATGGTTCAACGTAGGGATTAATAATTTGGTCTGGTAACGTTTCAAAGCCGTCAGCTGTCAGCTGTGAACTGTCAGTCAGCACCAAATAAGTCATGCATAGGGTTTAACTGTCCTTCCTTGACAAATCTTAAAAAGGTCTTTGGATGTACTGTAGGCCTGTATGTCTGTAATCCGATCACAAAACATCTATCGCATGGCTAAGTGCTTGAAGCCTACTTATACTTGAGGATCTTTCTGAAGTTATTTAATTTAGGGGCGTAGGCAACTTAAAGTAGATAAGTAAGTAAGGTCAAATTGCCTGAGTTCACAGTATCGAAAAATTAAATAAACAGGAAAACTGATTTTTTTTTTTCTTGCAAACTAATATCTTTAATTTTGTATGATATTTTTTTTTTTTAGCACCGCGTCTTACTACCCGTTCGGGTTATACGCTTAAGTACTAATTACACTAATGGATTAGGAATTGGGAAGGTTGAATATAGAGGAAGTGAACCCGCATTTGCGTGGAGGGAGAGTGGAAAACCATTTAGGAAAAACCACCCCCAGTTCACCCGACAGAGATTCGAACCTCGATCTCCCCGTCCTCGGTGGTCTGGCTCGACACGACTGGCGCGTTAGCCAACTACGCCAACCAGGCGGGTGCTGTATGATAAATTAACAATACAATTCTAAAATAATTTTGATTTTGGTATCATTGTTTTAACTGGAAAACACTTTAAGAGTAAAATGGAAATATATTTTACATTTAACTTGATTGAGAGTCAATTTCAAACTATTTTAAAAACTTTTAAAAAACACATTGATACATTACTATACTATTTTTTTATACACCCGCAACGGTGGCACGCGGACTGTATGTCAAGTTCATCTAGTCTGGTTTTTTGGTGACGAATAGGTCTGGGTTTGAATTCCTGCTGAGTGTAATGAGGGCGGTTTTTACTAAACGGTTTTCCACTCCTCCTCCCGTAAATTCCAACTCTATCCTATTCATACTTGTAGCATTTGTGTATTTAAATTCGTATAGCACGGACGGGTATTAAAACGTGGAGTAACATTTTGTACTGTTTATGACGTTAAAACAAACCATCTCATTCTTTGATATACGAGTAATAGGATATTACCAAGATTAAATAGTTTCTTATGAAACGCGATTCTCAGGATTTTTTTTAAGAAGCAAACGATCTTTCTTTTTTAGTATTATTTTCTATGTGACATTATTCCAAACTGGTTTGAGTACCTATATATTTTTCCTTATTTTATTATAAATAACCAACAATGCCATTACATATATTTGAGAAGTGAAAAGATCAATTTGTGTAGAAAATTAAACTAACTTTATCTACTGAAGCAAGATTTTTAAAATTCTGCTTATCTTAATATGGGCACTCCTATTTTGGTTTACAGACCCCTGATGAGTAGACAATTATGACATATTTCTCGCCACGAATGTTCTCGTGATAATTAAATATTACTTACCATACCTCGATTTTTTTACGTCGAACACTTGAAGCACCTTTTAGAAAACAAACTTTTTTTTTGCCGGTCAACATTGATAACATTTTACTATGCTATTAGTGTTTTTATAGGTAGCAATATAGTATATAAAAAGTGACATTAAATTGACATGATTAGACGTATGGATACATGAAATCAGAGCTAGTAACATTTTTTTAGTTGTAAATCTGTAAATTCTTATGAAATTAGGGCAAAACTCTGTCGCATAGCTATGTAGGTTGAGTCAAGTGCTTTGCAAATTAGATAACATTATTAACGAAAAAATTACATATCAATTTTGATACGTGCGTTTGATAGTAGCATACATATCCCACTTTTAAAATACCGGTCAAACATGTTCTCTAATTGGAGCATTAGTGAAACCACGCGTGGCCTGAACTTATTAAAAAATAATGCTCTCTTCTTCAGAAACCAGTCTCCAGTCTCCCCTCCAACCACCTCCCCTACCAAAGGTTCGTGACGAAACCAGTTGAGGAAGCCGACCCACCTTTTGGAGAGTTGAAACCTATTACAGATCTTTAGCGATATTTAAATATTAGTTTGCTATTTCAAAACTCCGAAATAAACTTGAAAGATAGCAACACGGCCTTATATCTTATATCAAGAGTGCAGATATGTTATTCTATGGAAGGGGAAGTGTACGTGGGGAGGTAAGGGGGGAGAGGTGGGAAGGGTATAATGTGGAAAATATTATTTTATTTGCCAATGGAATTTTGTGTAAGTGGTACATTTTAAGAAAAAGTGAATATCATTTGATTACAATCTTTCGGGCTAAATATTCATTTATTATTGATATTAAAATTAGTTGGTTTTTGCGTATCCAACCTCCAACACCACAAAGAGCGCATGGCGTGGGTAATTAGATCAAACTGATATATATAGATTGACAGCCCGCCCCTATGGCATTGAGCGTAAACACGATTAATTACCCTATAAAGATATTTTCTTTTCTCGTGAAATATAGCAAAATAATAAACCAAATCATTCTGGCATAGCAAAACACATTAAAAGTATAAAACCTCGCACAAACTTACATTTTGAGCTGAATGATTAAAACATGTATTATATTAGAGTGTAAAATTAGCTCATTTTTAATTATGTTGTATGCAAATCGCCACAGTGCTTTGATTAAGGTAATTGGAATAGGAAACTAGACAAACTTTCCTTAATAAGGAACGCGATAAAAACCCAGTGTTTTTGCAGTTTTAATAGCAACTTTTTTTTGCCCAAAATAAAATAAAATGTTGCTCTAGTAGAAACAAAGTTTAATTTTCTTCACATGGTACTATCAGCATTTGTTGAATATCTGTCATGAGAATAGCGGCTTTAGATGAGAAACTTTTTAAATGAAGAGGAAAAGTTGTCATTAAATTCCAAAACACCCTTGACAGATATTCACCTAAAGTTAATACGTGAAGAAAATTAAACTATATGTTTCTACTGGAGAATTATTTGATTTCTTTCGACCAAAAAAAGTTTTAGTATAAAAACTGCAAAAATACTACCCTTTTATCATGCCCAGCAAGCCCACCTTAGGGTTGCGCAAATGGATGTTGAGATATTTTTAGTATATTATTTTTGCTAAGAAACCATGAAAATCGGTGCCGAATGGTCATAGTACACCCTTAAACAAACACTACATTAATTTGTTGTTATGGTCATAAGTGTACATTCCCCGTATCACTGAATGTGTGTGGCATGCTCCAAGTGAATGTGGTTATTATATTCACACAAACATGTACCATTTCTTATTTTCTTTAAAAAATAATTGAGTTGAATTAAAATCAGATTTGAGATGGAAGGATTTAGCATGTTTTCTAAAATTCTTATTCGAGATTTGAGAGTAAAATTAAGATTCAAAATGGAATTAAATTATAATTGACTTATCTCTGGTTTTGACAATCATTTTGACAGACGTTCAACATTCGTGTTAGTTTTTGGTAGGGCCTGTGATTTTACTCAGATATTGAATCTCGAGTTTATTTACAATACAATTTTCACACGAAGGACGTTTAGAAAATACAAATACATTTTCGCGGCCAAAATTGGGAACATTTTACTATATTATTAGTGTTATTTTATAGGTATTAATTATAAATGTATATGTTATATATACCCGCTTCGGTGGCCGCATAGTCTAAAGTGCTACTCTCACAGTAGACTTGGCTGCTGATGACGGGGAGATTAAGGTATGAATCTCGTTTGGGTGAACTTGAGTTTTTCAAAATGGGTTTTCACTCTCCCTCCACTCAAATGCGGGTACACTTACACTAAATATAACCTCAATAATTCCTAAAAACCATTAATGTAATTATTGCATACGCGTATAATTCGAATGGGTAGAAAGACGCGGTGCTAATCTCTCTCTCTCTCTACACACACACACACACACACACACACACACACACACACACACACACACACACACACGTATCAAGAATCACAGCTGCAGATGACATGACCCGGCCCTTTGTATGAAAACTGGACCGTATCTACGAGTTGATTGATCGTCGTCTTAAGGCTATCACTTAAACGCTTTAGAGATCATAATTGAGGTCAAGAAAGTAACCACTCTGTATATGTTGTTCAACTAGAATGTAACGCTTATAACCCGAACAGGTAGAAATACCTGACGCTAAAAAAACAAACTAGAATATATAGGCCTACCTCAAAATGACTACTTTTCTAAGCTGTTTGATTTTTTTTTTGTGGTTGGATGGGAAGAAACATACATACACTCGCATTGGGGGTCACGTAGTCTAAGGCACTATGCTCGCAATAGGATGGCGGTCTAAGTTCGAATCCCTCTCGAATGCACTGAGGGGTAGTTTTATTATCCTCTTTACCTGCTAATGCAGGTACACTTTCTCTAACCTACTCATCTTAGGTTGATACCTTAGAATTTAGATCAAGACATTTACAATATGGATGTCAAACATACTAATTTTAAAATACTGAAAGATAAAATGCCAAACTACACTTTTTAGGAGTTTGGGGAGTGTAGTAAGTAGATTCTCGTTCCAACCCCAAGCTGGTTTATGTCACTATTAAAGTGCTTAATCTATGCTTCATAAACATAAGAAAAAAACTAATAACGAAAACTATTATTATAATGGCACTGATAGCTATACACACACACATGCACACAATATTAACTATATATTGTCATTGCTTTCGCATACGTTAGTCATTTCACTATAAGAAACGAGTATGTAAACATCCGCACCGTTGCCCGAATAGTATAAAGCGTAAAATTCGCACTACACTACTTTTTATTATCCCTGTCTCTCAGATTAAATTATACTTATTAGTGCTTCCCTTATTACTATCCGTACGAGCTGTACGCATGTGCAAATTTAATAAACAGAGACGATAGGTGGTATTTAGAAGAATTGCATCCGCAATTGAGAAGAGGAAGAGTTTAAGGAAAACGACCTTACTATATCCTGCCGGGCATCAAACCCTGACGTCCCCATCACCGGCACACTGGGTTAAACTGACACCTTTTTTCCTGTTCCTATCAGTACGAACTAAATCGTGATTAGCCTTTTCACTTACGTATTAACGAAAAAATAAAATTACCTGTAATTAGGATTATGTTATTAGAAATAGTATCTTCATTTACAAAAGTTACTATAACTATTTTCATATATCCATACGTACAGTCATGTGATCTATAGCTATCAATTTTGATATACATTATAAGTACCTGTAGAATAATACTAAAAATATAGAAAAAAATACTGTCAATGTTGATGGAGAAATATTTGTATTCTCTTAACTAGTGCTCGCAAACTCAAATTCCTTCCGGAACAAAGCAGGTTTAAAATACGTGGTTTATTAAATGGTTTAAAACACTTTAAGAACACCCTGGGTGTTCTGCGGGCCACCAGTTGGTAACTTTTTTTTTTACTTCTACCAAAATCCAACTATAAAAGTGTATTTATTAGATTGTGCTTGTTTCTTTAGTCTGTTTTGATATTAAATTTAAAACCACTCTCTCTTTATCTAAAAAAAATAATTAATAATTCCTTTTTCTCCTATTGAGCGTTTGCTCCATAGTAGAGCTAATCTATCTAAATGTTCGAGTTTTGTCACCGTCCCAAGTTTTTGTGTTTGTGTTTGTGTTTGTGTTTGTGCTCCGTCTCACCAGGAAGTACTGTCGTGTACAAAAAGAGACACAGAAAGTAAGGCGGTAATTGACGTGGAACTGGCATTGAAATACTCAGGGCTGATGCCGTTAGGTAAAATAAACGACGACCTTCACAACTGGACAGGAGAGAAATGATGTGACCTTGACGAACAAAGTCGTTCATCTTAAAAAACGGAATTTAATGAAACATTTTACTGTCATTTAGTTAAGTCCACAAACAAAGAAAATGTTGGGACGTCATCCTTAAATGTACAAAGCTGAGGTAAGCGTGACAAACAAGAATTTAATAGGTACTTAATGTGGTTTTTTTTGGAGGAAGGTTCTTCATACCCGTCCGAGCTATCAGCAAATTTACCTTGATGGTGTGGTGATTAAGAAGTGATTATCTATTTAAAAATGTACCCGCATTCGCTTAGAAGGTGAGTGGGAACCGATCTAGTGAAAAACACCTCAGTATCCCCGACTGGGATTTTAACTCCGACTTTACCTGCTCCGGTGGCCGCATGGTCTAAGGCGTCACTCTCGTGTTAGACTAAACTGCCGATGACGGGGATATTGGGGTTTGAATCCCGGTTGGGTGTAATGAGGGGTTTTTCCCCCAAAATGGTATTTCACTCTCTATCCATGCAAATATGGGTACATTTCCTCTTAATTCAACCTTCCTCACCCCTAACTCATTAGCGTAATTAGTACATATTAGTATAACTTGGAACAGGTAGTAATAGGAAGTGTTAAAAAACCTCCGACCTTCACGTCACTGGCAAACCAGACAAGACGTAGCCACGCTACCATCGGTGTGAGCCAATAAAGGATTATTTGTGTAAATAGTTGTTAGGTGTAAAATAACTTAGAAACATGTAATTTCTAGTTTTAAAATATTTAACGTGTCAGTAGACATAGCCCACCTTTCTCCATTTTTTTATTTAGAACTTGTACATATGATTAGTTTTTTTTTACAATATTAATTTAACTGAAATAAAATAACTCTCTACCTCAAAATATAAGTAGGTTTACTAGATCTAAACAAAGTTAATATATTTAAATACTTCCAAAGATTCAAAAATTTTTAAATATACATTCTAGTGGTTTTTACTTTCTCGTTCATAGAAAGTATTGTAACCGGATCTTGACGTTTTATATGTCCCCAAACTTTAAAAGTGTATTCTACAGTAATTATGTCTCTCTTTCTCTCCTGGAGTTACAGATAAAAAGTGTCATGAATCAAGTTCAAACATAATATTTAGGTGTCATATCATCAAACCTCGACAAGAAAGCATGGTTTTATTTCTCTAGCTTATACGTAAAGGTTATTTACTGAAAACTGATTTTTTTTTTAAAATTGATATTTTTCAAAAATTATGATAGCACTTTTGTTCAAAATGAATATTGGATGGTGTTTTTATATGACAATTAACACTGTATATGTGTTCTTCGGAGAAATTTTAATCCAAGGGTGGTTTACTAAAACTGCTGTTACAAACTATAAATAGATTATATGAGAAATTATGTTCGATTGTATCGTACAATTTATTTAGTTGATAAAAGTATTTTTAATTTTGATTTAAAATGCTATATAAAGTGGAAAATATCAGTTACTATTAATTAATTAATTATTATAGTAGGCTAATATAATACATATTCGTGATAAGAAAATATTATCCCAAGCATGAATATATTAGTAAATCTTAAATCTGTCTTGATTTAAACTTACCAAATATTAATTTAAGAATTTGAAACAATATTTTAATATTAAATTTCCGTAGATAACATTACTAATAAATAAATAAAAAAAACTAACCATATTCCACAAGTGAAACTCCAGCAAGTAAAATTTTTTATTCAACCCTTTAACACCCCATTGTTCACTTTCTATAAGGGTTGTTTTACTTACCCTGGAGTGGCAATCATCTGAAAGAGAAAGCACGGTCAAAATATTGTGTGTTGGGGAGGGAAGATGGGGTTGAGAGGCAGAGGAAAACAAAAACAAAAAAACAATCCCTAGCCTCCGCTCCTCTGCACCCTTTTTGTATACACATACACAAAGGACCGAATAAACACAGAAGAAAAATCGATTGGATTAAGTTAGCAAATTTGTTTGTGAAGCAGCGCTTAGCCTCTACCGGCTGCCAGACGACCGACATTGCAGACTCAAGGTAACACCTCCCTTTGATCTGTTCTGGAGCGAACATTTTTTATCGTGCGACCCGCATAGTTGCGCCCGTGGTTTAAATGTCAGGACCGTCTAGTCTGGTTGTACAGTGATGGAGAGATCAAGGTTCGAATCCCAGAAGGGTCTACTGACCGTGATTTCCCACTCTTTCTCTTTTAAATCCAGCCTTCCATCATCCCTACCCTGTTAACGTAATCAATAAGCGTACAGCCCAGACGGGCAGTAAGAAGAGCGGAAAAACGTGCGTAATGTTTAAAAGGGAACCACCCATTTGATCATCATAAACGCACGCGTAATTAACAAACCAATCGGAATAACCTTACCTCATCACTGATAGGTGTACCCACAACGGTGGTCGTGAGTTCTAAGGCGTCATTCATACAAAATACTGGATTGCTTGTGACGGGGAGGTCAAGGTTAAAATATGAGGCTGGTCTAATGAATGGTGCTCTTACACATGTGATTTATCAACTATCACTGTTGTTTCTTTTCCACGCTAATGCAGGTGCACTTCCTTTTAACAACCCTCTTCTCCTCTATTCCACATAATAATCCGCGTGTTAATTCAAATTGCATACATTTTTAATTATTTCGTTTAGCACCAAAACTAATCTTAGCGGGGTAAGTATTCTGAAATGTGTATTAAAGGATATGAACCCGCTTTAGCGGAACTATAGGGTGAGTGATACGTGGAAAATCACCCCCTGTGCACCCTCTTGAGATCCGAGCCTCACTATGACTCAAGTCTACTGTAAAGTTGCTACTAAACTAGACCGTCTGTGGACGCTAATGTATACCTTTTAGAATGAGTAAAATACACACCCCATCAATAATGTATCAAGGGCTCCATATTTTATCCAAGCACACTCTACTAGATTTTGAAGAGAAATTGCTAATGCCCTACATTTTTTCCACTTTCAGATTTACCCTTTTGTTTGAAGCAAACAGACTTTTCTATGTTTTATCATTTTTTTAAAACTTTCATTGAGATGCTATTCAAACGGTTTCGTTTTTTCTGCGCCCAGCAGTTCAGTTGGTTAGATCAGCGATCTCCACACACTTTTCTTTTAATCTTACACGCCTGTGGAATGATAACTTAAATTTTAGAGATGAACACCAAACACCCTTTCTTAGCCAGTGATTTTTTTTGTTGCGTTCCCATGTAGATACATTAAAGGCCCCCCAAACCAGCTACCAACATATTTATTTCCTGGGAGGGCTAAAGACTATTAAAGTCTTCAAATTTAATATACCTTATGATCTTAGCTACCTAGTTAAATAGGTTCTATTCTGTTTAAATTACACCCGCATCGATGGGCACGCAGTCTGGTACGTAGATGACGTACAAGTAAGAGTGTACCAAGTTTCTTTTTCTAAATAGTTTTAAACTCACAATACGAGTTTATTTCCTCTATATTCTACCTTCCTCATCTATTAACCCGTTAACGTAATTAAAATACGTACAAACCGGACGGGTAGCGTTAATTGTACATATTCATATTATATATGTATAGCGGGTAGTATGACGCGGGGGAGGGAAGAAATTGTTAAAACAAATTGAAACTAATATTTGGCTCTGTTTCTAAGATGTCAACAAACATAATTGAAATGTATGTTAAAATAACGACACACGGACAATGCAGGCAGAATAAGTTTATGTTTATGATAGTTCTTAGTAGCCAACAATCTAACACGTCCATTATATATCATCCTTGAGAATTTTTTAAGTAGTGTTTCAATATTTTTCTCTCTTCCTCTATCTACTCAATTTATCTTTTTTTAAAAACACAAACACTATTTTCCCAACATATAGAAAGTAAAAAAAAAAGGTTGCCTTTGTAATATTTTTTTTGTCCTACTTTTTCCCCAAAAAATAAATAAAAAAATGTCACCATAATTATACAACCCGTATATAAAAGGCGCCATCTACTTGAAGGGAAATATTATCCTCACACTGCTGTATTTCTCTTGACAATGACAGTTCCTAAGCTTCAAAACCAGCGAAACAATCCTCAATCCTCAATATTTTGTGTGCCCCCTGTTATAATTGACGTACCTTGTTCGAGGAAGGCTAGCTCTACTACTACTACTACTACTACTACTACTACTACTACTACTACTACTACTACTACTACTGCTGCTACTACTACTAACACTACTACTACTGCTACTACTACTACTATTACTACTACTACTAACACTAACACTACTACTGCTACTACTACTACTACTACCACTACTGCTACTACTACTACTACTACTACTACTGCTACTACTACTAACACTAACACTACTACTACTACTACTACTACTACTACTATTACTGCTACTACTGCTACTACTACTACTACTACTACTACTACTACTACTACTGCTACTACCACTACCGCTACTACTACTATACTACTACTACTGCTACTACTACTAACACTACTACTACTGCTACTACTACTACTACTACTGCTACTAATACTACTACTACTACTGCTACTACCACTACCAGTACTACTACTATACTACTACTACTGCTACTACTACTGCTGCTACTACTACTAACACTACTACTACTACTATTACTACTACTACTGCTACTACTACTGCTGCTGCTGCTGCTACTACTGCTGCTACTACTACTACTGCTACTACTACTGCTACTACTGCTACTACTACTACTACTGCTACCTACTACTACTGCTGCTGCTACTACTACTACTGCTACTACTACTACTACTACTACTACTACTACTACTACTACTACTAATGTAGATAAAGCTAAGCAAATGTTACAGGAAGACTTTAAAAGGGTACAAAACTGGATTCACGATAGTAAATTAATAACTACTGCATGTTATAAAGTATAAATTAGATATAAAAAAAAAGGTCATTGCTTAGATTGTTTACATAATATGAAACCGTGTAATTGTTCAACATTTACGCTAAGAGCGGAAATGGTAACTATATGTATACTAAAACAATACGTTGTGTTTGATATTCTAAAACTAATATATCACGCGCTAATAGAATTACATCTAGGCTATGGTATTACTTCCTGGGGAAATATGAGTGAATTATATTTTAATCAGTTAAGAAACTCACCCTGCTCCCAAATATTTACTGATTTGATAGCCATATGGACCCGTATACAAAATATTTTATCAGCACACGACTTACAAACTAACTTAACCCTAAGAGTACGTCTACACACCGAGCCATAGACCATGGGTATTTCCTAATCCGCAGGATAAACCATTGTACGAGTATTAAATATATTTGTAAGCTTCATCTGTAATCTAATCAGTGTCAGCTAGACTTAAGATTATTATTATTATTATTATTATTATTAGCACCGCGTCTTACTATCTGTTCGGGTTATACGTACTTACGCTAATGTGCAATGGTAGGGTGATGTGAGATGAAATGGAGGACCTACAGTTTAACGTGGGATCCGAACCACGGTGGAGGACTGGCATTCCACACATTCACAAGTTGTTATACTTTAGAGCAACCTTTCCGGGAGTACAGGTCTCTGGTTCTATGTTGAGCCAGGAACTGTGGGAGTGGCTATAAACAAATGAAGTGTTCTCATGCGCTGCTCATATTACACAACCAGGCACGGAGAGAAAGTGTATCACTTCCTCACGGACGTCTGATATCTTCGCACGACACGCAAATCTCCTCGACGGTCCGCACGCAACGCTGTCCGCGCTTCACGCGTCTAGTTCCAAGGAATGCCGCGTGGTGGGGTGGGTTTGGACGTAACACGTCGCATGCCGCGATAGTGAAAGTGAACTAGCGGTGGATAAACCGAGGCACAACCTTGAGCACCCTGTCCGAGACCAGGAAATATAATATCACACTCTTCACCCACCACAGCACCTTGAGCACCCTGTCCGAGATCAGGAAATATAATATCACATTCTTCACCCACCACAGCACCTTGAGCACCCGTCCGGGCTATCTGCATATTTTTCAGATATAAACAGACGAGTAAGGTGGGGATTTTAAATAAGTTTAACAGCATCACTGTGGAAGGAGAACGAAATATTATGGAAAATACACCTTATTATAACCGTCCGAGTATCAAACCCCGACCTACCCGTCATTGAAAAACTAGACTAGATGAGACTTGCATCTTTGTCCCCGTGCCCCTATGTACGGCTCACTCTTATGTCAACTCACCTATTAACATAAATAATTATAGACTTTAACCATCATGACGGTATTTTTTAAAATATATATAATATTAACATGTCTCACGCCTGTGGCTTTGGTTACAAAGGTGCAATTTTCGTATTTTGTGGTCTACCGGTGACAGGAGGGTTGAAGTGTACTAAAGTTGTTTTTTTCTAAATGGTTTTCCCACTCTCTCTTCCCTCAAATGTGAATACATCATCAACTGTTTCCAGCCTGTGGCTTGGTTGGGTAGCCAATTGAAGATCACCTTAAAGAGCCGCTCGATGGGTCGTCAATTATAAAACACTATGAATAGATGACTTATACTCTTAATCTCTTTATCCCTGGCTAGCTCAGCTTCTATTATCGACGCGATTATCATATTAGGAAATTCCCACTTTTACATTAAATATAATTTGATCACTTTTATATTAATTTATTATTACACCGTGTTCCTTTATACGTTATTACTATAACAATTTATGTCTTCAGCTTGTACAATTGATATTTATTATGATACATATCATAATAAATATGTGGCGACAAGCTACATACGTCTTGTCTTCACCCCAGTCACTGCGCGTCTCCTCCTGGTGTAACAGTCAGAGTTTGTCTCTGCCTCGTGTCTTTTTCAAATTATGATGATATCGGCGATTGAACCAGAGTGGACTGACAATATCGACCTATCACAAGAGAGTAGTTTGAATTCTGGCTCTCTGATTGGCTGGACAATGCAACCGCTCCCTACTAAGGAAAATGAGTATTTCTCTTAGAACGAAAACTAAGTGTAAGATCAACTATTTCCGTTTTGGTTTCATCGTCCAACGCACCCGGTAAGCACATTTAAAATAAAATAAATGTATTGACTTCCAAACAGCCTGAAGGGCTTAAATATTCTAAAATGCAAATGGATAATTAAAACTAATATTATAAAATAAAGAGAACTCTCGAATTTAAATATAAAATACAAATAAGATATTAAAACTGCTGTCTCATCCTTCTTTTTCCAAACAACATAGGGTCTACAAGTTGGGACATTACATCCTCCATCTTCATCTATAATTCCACCATTCTTCCTCCTTTAATTGCTTCCATTCTTATCCTCTCACTTGCACACTTTTTGTTATCTACTTTTCCCATCTCTTTCTTGGCCTCCCTTAGGGTATTTTTCCTATATACTTCACTTAAATCATTTTCTTCGGTATCCTCTCCTTCTCCATCCTCATTACATGCCTATACCATCTCAGTCTTACTTCCTCTACTGTCTCATGTACTCCAACATCCTCATTACATGCCTATACCATCTCAGTCTTGCTTCCTCTACTGTCTCATGTACTCCCTCTAGTCCTACTCTTTCCTGGATGGCTTCATTCCTTCCCCACGTGACATTTTCTATAAATAATACCTTTCTCTTTCTTACTTCAATAGGGTAAATATGGGGATAATCTGGACATCAGGTTAACATTATTTTGCTGGAGATTTATCTGCCATTTTTTAAAGTTCTTTTTTTAAAAATATGTTATATTATAATCTTCATCGGTAACCACGTGGTATAAGGGAGTCTGGAAACATACAACATTTCCTTGTAAGAGGAAAGTCGAGGGTTTGAATCTCAGCCTGGTGTATTAGGACAGTTTTCTAATAATATGATAGCTATCAGTGTGTCTTTCTCATCCTTTCTCCAAGCTAGTCGGGACTAGCCCTGGTGTTAAAATGTACAAGTTAAAATTATGTGGAATATTATTATTCTTTTTAAATGCATAAAGATAGAATGAAAAACAACATAATAATTAAAAAAAATGCATTCCTCAAAAATAATTTCCTCCCAGTATATTCAAAGAACACGTCTTCCTTACCTTCAAGGTCATCTGATGGTTGGGAGAGTAGAGAAAGAGAAAAGGAAAGATAATTTATCAGCACAGAAACATTTACTAGGGTTAAATAACACTAGCGCGCCTGGTGGGGGAGATATTTATTAGTAATATCAGTTCTATTCACTAGGAAGCGATCTCTTGGTGTATGTAGTCGTTCAACAAATATGATCTCATTCACACTTAAAAAAGTTTTACTAACTAATGAATAGTAAAATAATAGTAATATTAGCGCTTTTAGTTTCCACCATGTTGAATTAGGGGCTGTGTTCTCTCATTTTTACTTACCATCCTCTTTTCAGGAGGATGCTGATGCATTTCCTTCAAGTTATTTTGCTTTGTTCCGTCCCCTTGTAATAGAAAGCTTAATTAATTAATAATCACTACCAGCTGTAAGATAAATATCTGATTTTAAATAGTTGTCCATAATCTAATTTAATTTGTATCCAACCCGCATCGCTGGGTATGCGGACTATATGCCACGCTCATCTAAGTGTAGTTTTATGGTTACGGCTAAGTCGGGCTTTAAATCCCGGTCTTTATACAAAGAATAATTTTTCCCAAATGGTTTTTCATTGTTTCTCCACGCAAATGATGGTACTTTTCTTCTAAATCACACCTTCTTTAGCCCCACACCATTAAACTAGCTAATTGTGTACAGCCTGGTCGTGTATTGGACGTGGTATTGTTTGGTTATTTTGTGGTGTGCCGGCAGTTGGAAATTGTAAATATCACAAACCCAGCCTTAGTATAAAATATTTATTTAATTTAAGTCACGTAAGCCATGTAAAACTAATTTAATTTTGACAAAATAAAGGAAGAAACTGTTCATGAATAAGGAAATGAATCTTATATAATAAAAAACAAACAAAAAAGAGCAGTAATGGTGGCATCTGACATTTCAAAAAAATTTACTATATGTATTTCATGTATTCATACGTCTAGTGATATTATCTATGGCCGTTTATTTTCACAAATATGCTCTAGACGCGGATTAAAAAAACATTGGTACAACTATATTTTCTCAATGTCGAATGCAAAATAAAAACTTTTTTTTTTGCTCTTTCTAAGCCAACATTCCTTCGGCGATTTCACAATGGAATGCTTCCAATGATATGCAGGAAATAGCCGACGATTTCCGCTAAGTCAATCATAGACTCTGCCTTAAAATATGAGTGAAGAATGACCCTGGGCACGGGATGAATCCTGGATAGCTCAGTGGTTAGAGCATTGGCATACTAAGTCAAAGGTCCCGGGTTCGATTCCCGTGTCCAGGTGTCATTTTTCAATTTTCAGAAGGAAATATCAAGCTACAACCAGCACACGCCGTAAGTAAAAAGTTTATTTTATTGTGAGAGCTGGCAAACTATCATTCGTTATAATGTTATGTCCAATTAACAATTTGTGACGATTGGTGACAGGGTTACCCACCCCCTGCTCTATAAGATATTTGGTTTGGTCCTTACTTGGTTAAAAAAAGCCTCTAGATGACAAAAGACAGCAAATGTGCCCATAAAGCTATTTACTGTGGTTCTCACCTGGATATTTTTTGCAAATTAAATGCTTCAAAACTATTTGAAGTGGCCCCCTCCCGGCTAGTATTTGAAAATTTTGTTTCTCTATACTTTAGTCTCTAAGTTATTTAAAGTGGTCTTCGCCTGGAATTTTGTTGATATTCGAGAATATCAAAGTTAGGGAAACAAATCTAGAAAATGGGGAAGGAGGGGGCGTTTCTTAAATTTGTGGCATATTCTTTCCATCGGAGAGGGTGGGGGTATCAATATCCCCTTTGCTCCGACAGTTTCTGTCGACACATTTTAGGGGATTCTCAGTACGAGTCTATAGTTGGTTTAATAAACGTCGCGGAATATTCTAACAGTGCGCTGTTGTAGTCGGAGTTATTACTACAGTAGCCCCATGGCTTCTTTGGTGCTGACTGACAGTTCACAGCTGACTTCTGACAGTCAAAATTTAGGTATGTACCTAAATTTTGACTGTCAGAAGTGACATCTGCTAAACACATGTTTTTTGCAGATCATATGGTTCGGCGTAGGGATACATAATTTGGTCTGGTAGCTTTTCAAAGCTGTCAATCAGCACCAAAGAAGCCATGGGGCTACTGTACCATGATTATTGAGTATTGGAGAATATGGCTTTGTCAGAAAGGGTGTGTTGCTTTAGGCCAGTTTTGGAAGTTCTGTATCGAACACATTTTACAAAAAATAATTATATTTACATCACAATATTTTTTACTAATTAAAAACCCCATTAATTAATTACTAATTGGCCTACCATTGAAATAATTATTTGATTAAAAGTGAGAATGGATGCCATATTTCCTCCCTGTGAATGTAACGAGCCCGTGAAGTCGGTCGTGATGCCACGTGGAACCATTACGTCACGAGGACAAACGTGGTACGGTCACGTGACGCCGAATAACTTTACAATTTATTGTTCGTCGATAATTACACTTTGATTTGTGACGCTTTCACCCCCTTGTGCGTCCTAATAATTGTCCACGTGCTTTCTAAAGTTTGTATTTTAATTGAAATGTAGCCATAAAATAACATTCAATTTAAGTATTCAAAATTCTCGGTAAAAAAAACTGTAAGGTTCGTCCTTTGACCGGGAAACTATGGTACCGTCTTAGTTCTGAAGGAACCTAACAGTGAGTAACGATTATATTGGTATGGGTGTATTTTTATGTAGTTTTTAAAGTGTTACTATTAAGGAATGAAATAATGTAGAATTGGGGAGACATTGGGGGAAAACCCTCAACATTTCAGCATGTCGGGGTTGAAGCCAGATCTCCTGAGTGAGGGCCAGTCGTGTTCAATAGGAAGCCTAAAAGAGCGCTAAAGACGTTGAGACGTTGTGAAACCTCGTGTTATTTAAGTTGAGGTTCGATATTAAAAATATCTCTCACGCCATAATGGTGTTTAAAGGTATAAACAAGTCGCAATAGAATAGAAAATCCTACACGTTTATCTTTATGGATTTTTTTAAAATATAAAGCTAATTTTCAACGACGCTTAACATGAGAGGTTGTCTGATATCTGACTAAAGGTTATATATATATATGGTCTTCCTTAAACAAATAAAATACATATTTTTTAAAAGGATCACAACAGTATCGTTAGTATAATTATGGATTGTTTTAGGGGATTTGAAGCTTCAGAACTACCAATCTCATAAGAAATACCCAAAGTGTGTGAATATACTTCCCTTAACCGTTCATCAAAAGCTAACCACGTGTTCTGGAATGAGTCAATGTTAGTAACCACACGTCAAAAAGTATCCCTGTAATTTCCACCAGATTTGATTAGCGAGAATACTAGTCGGAGGAAAGACCTTGAAAAAATGGTCCATTGTAATGTTTGTGCGACACTGGTCGCCTCCGAATCTCGGCCAACGCCCCGACAACCTTGCCTTTAACTGTTCCTTTTCGTTCGTCGAGTCCTTTTGTACTTTCGCTGGGACGTTGGGGGAATATTGAGCTGGTCTCCCGAGACGACTGTCAACAGGAGTTCTTGCGGACATCTTCAAGATTCTTCCTATTGACGGGTCTACAGAGCTATAGAGGGATGAAAGCGGGAAATAATACCAACATTGATCAAAATTAAAATTCTGAGTATTTATTTCCTAAATTTTATCCGTCATTTTTGACCTATTGACAACTTATTTTGCCTTGCTAAGACAGGGTTTGTGCCGGTCCCCGTGGTTTCCTGAATAGGGATAAACATTTTCTGGTAAAAGAATCTCAGATCATTGAATCACGAGGGAAGATAATGTATTCGTAAAGGCTTTGAACTAATTTATATACCCAGGAGAAGAATCGCAGAGTCACTTTACTTTCTTGTCGAAATCACAGTGTTTGTAGTTAACCGAGCAACAGTTCACACTTTTGGAGTTTTTTTGTTAATCTAAAGCTCAGTAATTTTTTTTATTATTATCAAAGAGCTCAACTACTTTTTTTTTTACTGAACCAATCAAATCCCTCCTAAACGATTTATTAACTTAACTCTTTGAACAGACAAAACATCAAGTCCGCTGGTCGTTAATTAATTAGTGTGAAAGGGATTGTCTCATTCACACCACATTTTTGGAAGGGCCAGAAATTTAACCATATACCTCTGCCTTGATAGGCAGACGTCCTACAGATTGCGCTAAGGAGCTGGACAAAAAATTAACAGATAATGAGTGTGTTACAAATTGATAGTATACTCGTATATTTTTAATGGAGCAGAAACACTATCGAAGTTCAAATCATATAATCGAAAAGGAAAAAAAAAATGCATATTAGTTTACTATTTATATTTTTTAAATCACACCACGGGGCACAGGATTTAAGGTGTCAGGCTTGCATTAGACTAGATTTCTGGTGATGGGTGGATTGAAGTCAAAGTATCGGCCAGATACACTGACATATGTGGTTTCCCCATATTCTCTTCATACTAATGCGGGAGCATTTGTACTAAGTTACACTAACAATCTCTATACATTAAAAAAAAGCTTTGTATAACCTTGATGTTGAAGGTACTATTAAATCATAACATCAACTAAAAAAATACACGCCTCAGTGGGGTCGTGGGCTAAATGTTAGACCCATTTACTCTAATTTGCCGGTGATCGGGAGGTCAGAGATCGAATCCCATTCGGGTGTACAGAGGGTGGGATTTCCTGCAAAGTTTCTCACCCACCACCCATGCGAATGCGAGAACGTTCCTATAAATTGTGACCTCCTCATCCCAGCCCTATTAACGTAGTTTGAATATTCCGGCTGGGTAGAAAAACAGACTTTCTCTCTCTTTATCTTAAAATAGAGACATTTACTAAAAACTTGTAAGATTTGAGAAAATAAATAATATAGGACTACATTGTTTCAAAAACACTCCACCAAAGAGCATAAAAATAAAATATTACACACCGTTACAGATACATTGAGAAAAGAAGAACATCTCCTCTCCACCAAAGAACATAACAATCAATTTCATTTTTTGATATTTTCATATTTCAAATAAAGAAGTTTTAATAGTTCTAAAACTTTACAATGGTAAGTTTATTTCTTATCTCAAATAGTTGAGGAGAAATGACGAAAATTGGAAATTTCCGCTTATTAAAATATCCTTAAAGTAATTCTCAGGGTAAAATGAGAGTTGCCAATTTTCTTTGTGATACTAAACAATGTCTAGATACAAAATTGTTAGAGCACATTTGGAGGAAATCAATTTTTTTCTCTATTTGCCCTAATTTTCAGCCCGATCTGTAAAGTGGTTTTGGCTCCAGGCTGAGATACAGACAGACATACAGACAGACGGCATGGAGAAATCAAATTTTTCTGTTTTAGGGGCGTTAGATATTTTGACAATCACAATATTTCTCTCTCCGAGGGATCGAGATAAAGTAAAAAGTGTGTATAGTGGAGGTAAATTAAAAAAAGGGGGAGGAGGGTGTAGGGAAGTCCCCAAGAACCTCAAGCCAACCATTGCCCGTAGATTAATCCGTAGACCCAACGAAAGCCTTTGGACGTCGGCCCAATTGAACTGGAGCCAATATTCGATACCGTTACGGACCGGGTTCACCGGGTCTCGAGGAATCTCATCAGTTACCTGGGCAGGGTAATACTTTCCGCTCGGGGAATATTAGAGACGTCATTATTGATGGGCAGACCTCAAGATAAAACTAATTGCAACGTCACATGAGGATTAAGGTGCTAGTCTCGCATCGCGAAAGTTCACCGTTCACAGGAAGGTTGGGGTTTGGGTCCTGAAGGGGTTTACACGTGCTTTGTGCGCGTCCTATATAATATCTACACCAGTGTTGCCCATTCTATAATCTCTAGACCGGAAATGGATTGTATTTTGATCGGTAGGTTTCTACTTTCTGACATTATATTGATTTGTCCTGCGATTTTCATAAAAAATAATAATTAATGTAAAATTTGTTACTAACTAGTAGGGCCACAGGATATTACTTTTAGAAAATATCCTAAAATTGGATTGTACACGTGGTGAAATTATATCAAAAGTAATCTCCAGATCGTACATTTGGCAACACTGATCTACACTGATGACGTAGGAATGAGGGGGTAAAATAAATAGCCTGCATTTGTTTGAAGGGAGAGTGGGAAAGCATGAATTAAAATACACCTCAGTAGCACTTTCCACATGATTTTCAATGAGGTTTTCTTATCCTCTCTCTCCACGCTAATGCAGATACATGTCCTCTAATCTAACCTTCTCTTCCTCATCTATATAAAGACGTAGGCAACCCTTGTGATGAAAGATAAAATATAAATAGCATGCAAAGTGTTCGACTTAAATTGACCCACACTTGTGGTCATGTGGTCTAAAGTGTCAGACGTACAATATACTCAATTTCCTGTTACAGAGAGATCGAGGTTCGAATCACGACCGAGTGCACTGAAAGGGGTTTTCCCATTCACTTGCCTCGCCAATGCGAGTGCATTCTATTCAAATGACTTCCTTATCTCTGTTATTAAGCCATTAATAAATCTAGTGTTAAAACGTAATAATATAAAAAATATAACATGCTAAGTCAAAGCCAACAGCTGAAACTTCAACATTATACCGCCTGAGCGCTACAATCGATAAAACACGAGAGCTACCACGGAAGAATCTGCTGGAAAGCTAGAGGTTAGTGTGACCTCATGGAGAGTCACGGTTTGATTCCCAGCTGTATTCAGTGATGTTCTTTTCCTTCTCAAAGCTGGTTACAACGGAACGATGGTGCGTTTCTTTGCCATTCACGTTCACTAACTTGTCGGCTTAAATTGGTTACCTTCAGTCAACACATTGGCCTACAGGCGTATCACTAACCAAAATATAAAATATCCCTTCAGTAATAAAGCGTGCAAGTAGAGCTGGAGTTGACCTAGGTGCTCTTGGAGTAAAGTGCTTACCTCAGGACCCGATGTTCGTGGGTTCAAATCCAACCAGGGTCGACGGATTTTCATTGAGCGATACAAATCCGTATTTTCCTTTGTAGGGGAAGTAAAACCGTCGGTCCCATGTCGATTATGGCATGTAAAAGAACCCTGGAAGCTATGTGAAAATACATTTCCCGGGAAAAATTGGTTAAAAAAGGGCATGTTAAATACCTCAAACAAATAAATACAAAATAAAGTAAGACAACCCATGGTATAGCAAGAGATGTGAAATGGGAAAATTTTCCGTTTTTTGAAAATTTCTTTTAATTTTTTCCGATATTTTTTTCAATAGAGATTTGAGATATCCCAAGTAAGTTTGCTCTTCGGTAATTTATACTACATACGTAAACACCAGAAACGTTATCAAATAAGTTCAAATAAAGTAATAACAGAGATTCTAGTTCTATTCTCTCACTTATCAACCTCAGCGCTTGGTGATAGAATGAACAAGTATTACTCAAGTCTGGAGTACCTCGGTCTCCTGACAACCTGCTCCAGCAGCCGGATGGACTCTCGCAGTACATGGCGGGGAGATCGGGGTTCGATCCCGGTGGTCGGGTATAGCCTACCGAGTGTAGTTTTCCCTAAATGGATGTTCCACTCTCCCTCCAAGCAAATGTGGATACACTTCCTCTAGATTCAGCCTTCCTAATCCCTAGCACATTAGCATAATTAGTACATAGGCGTGCAACCCGAACGGGTAGTAAGACGGGGTGCTAAAAAAATATCAACATTATAATCATTTAAGCCCCTATCTTTCTATGTCCTGAAATTTTTAGCTGAAAATTTTCATCTCTTTCATTTTTGTTTGTGCTTGGACTATGTTCCCGATCAGTTACATCGATTGGCGGCAAAGTGGGAGACCGTTTAGTAAAAAATACCCATATTGCATCCGGCCGGGATTTGAACCTCAACCTCCCAGTCTGGAAAACCAGATTAGACAGACTTTACGCATAGTCCTCATGTTCACCGATGCATTGTAAATTATGTAATGTAAAAAAGAGCCGATCAAAGGAATACAAACAGGTAAAACCTAGTCCGGCTGACTCACAACTTATTTCAGAATGTAGGCGTGGGCCGGATTTTTATGCGTTCTCTTCCTTTTCGCTTCGTCCTACGCACGGTTCATTTCACGCGTGCACACGCACGAATCACGCATTTCTATCTCTCTTTCTTCCTCCTGACCGCATTGTTCTGTGTGACCCGGCAAGATGGGCGGGGTCGCGACAACCCTGTCCTTGAACTTAAAAAATTTAAATAAGAAAAACGTAACGTGAAGTATTCCACTTGTGGTCAGTTCTCGTGGGGTTTTGCGAGAGGGGGAGGGGGGGAAGACGGGAACATCAGAAACAAATCAAAGGAAATAACAACAGCCACGATAGTCAAAAAGTTCGATCTTAGAAAAAAAAAATTCTTGTTTACCAAAGACCAAAAGGGTTGAGTGGCCCTGAAAGAAAGACCGGGGTTCATAAAAAAAAATAAGTACGTTCCGCACCAATTTTTCTTTTGTGCTCCAGATCCTACTTTCCGCACGGGATATCCGCATACTTACCTTGAAGGATGAGGAAGGTAGAATTTAGATACATTGTAACTGAATTTGCGTGCAGGAAAGTGGTAAACCATTTAGGAGAAAATAACACAATAACCTAGGCTCCCGTCACCGGCAAACTAGACTAGACAAGACAGACGCTTTGGTCCGCGTGACCTCCAGTGTGGGTATAAAGGCTATCAAAGACTTTATACAAGGATTAGCTACCATAACCGGATTATGTAAAAACAGTTTATTATAAGAATGACGACCATTATCAACTCTTTGTTTAATTATTTTCATTGAACACATGTTTATAAATGTGAGTGTAAATATCACATAAATATAATAATAGTACTACTACTATTACTACTAATTAACTATAACATAGGATAAATTGTATATTGGTAGCTTTAATAAAATATTGCGATACCTACTATGGCTCAGTAATAGCTGTATTAATTTACACACTAATATAGGCAACATTAATCAATCAAAATAATATTTTGCCCTGTTCCGGACTTTAACCTACAAATATAGTTTTTCCGTGAAATAATTACGAAATTGGATAGGCCTAAGTCAAATTGTTTGAAATTAAACTTTATCACTAGGTTCCAAATCAAACCAAAGTTTAATCCGGTGATTCGGATTTCAAATGCATTGAGAAAAAAAATATGCTCCTAACAATTTTCTGTTGTTGTCAGTTTCAAATAAGAGTAAATTTTGATATCGAAACTGGAAAAGAGGAGCGTCACGCAATTCTGATAAGTCAAAAAGAATACGGGTTGGTAGACTATTTAGGTTTATGAAGGGTGGCTTAGATGCATTATATCTTCATTTGCTTAGAAAGAGGATGGTAAAACCACAGAGAAAAAAAATCTGTTGGGAATCAGCCTTCATGAGCCGGCCTACTTTCAAATCCTGGATTCTTTGCTATCGACGATAAAGTTCAACCACTTGGCCATTGCTGCGCGTTTTAATTCGGTTAAAAACCTGATGCTGGGTTTGTTGATAATTAAAAACAAAAGTTGGCGTATTATGATATATAATAGAGAATAGGAACGACCTACTTCACACAGATTAATCTCTCTACAATGTGTGTGTACCCAATTGACACCCAATCTGTGTGACTCACATTGGAATGTGTGTATATACTTGTATGTATAATACTGCAGGAGTTCACGGTATCTAGACCAGCGGATTCGACAAAGCTCTCAAAACAAGGAGTTATGAAATGGGAACACAGAACGTAGAAACCATTGTTTGTTTTATTAGCAGAGTGGCTGGTCTTGCTGTGCGGTTCATTCTTTTAAAGTGGAACACAAACATATTATTTGTAATATTATGTTTACCACAACGAGTATAAATATTGGAAAAAACGAGATTAATTTGATACTGCTTACTCAACACGTTAAAATTGGGTCGTAAATTAATAAAACAATAAGGGGATTTTAGTTACGAACCACTTCTAATTCTAAAAGTCATGAAACATATTTGGTCATTCTAGAATAACTTTCTATGGCTACGTTGAGTTTTAAAATATCTGTTAAAAACTTCACTTGGAAATGGGTATTGAGACCAGGATTTTTGGTTTAACTTGCTATCGATCTTAACCCTGAATTATTCTGACTATTTCGGACTAGAATTATACATAATTCATTATCTTAAAGCAATTTGTGTTAGACGTGTGAGATTGTCAACTAATTGGAACTATCAGAAACACACACTCATCACTACTTGTGAATAGGATTTATTTGAATATGTTTCTCACCGCTTTGAGTAGCTGATGAGCCCACACTTTTCTATGGATTATAGATGCTACAGTAGCTTCATGGCTTCTTTGGTGCTGACTGACAGCTGACAGCTGACAGCTGATGGCTTTGAAAAGCTACCAGACCAAATTATGTATCCTTACTCCGAACCATATGATCTGCAAAAAACATGTGTTTAGCAGCTGTCACTTTTGACAGTCAAAATTTAGGTATATACCTAACTGTTGACTGTCAGAAGTCAGCTGTGAACTGTCAGTCAGCACCAAAGAAAGCCATGGGGCTACTGTATGTACTATATATTGCAAGCTAACTTAAAATTGCGTAGTTAACCTTTAAAAATATACAAAGTGGAAAAAATGACATTTTATAGAATGGCAACAAAAAGAGTCATGGACAAAACATCAAGAATTTACCTTCTTGGCAAAAAGCGTAGTTAAAATAAAAAAAAAATTAAAGATCAAGAATTCACCAGGTTGGTGACAAGACGAATCTTAGGTGAAACATCAAGAATTCATCAGCTTGGCAACCAGAAAAGTCTTAGGTGAACACCAATAGCTAACCACATTGTCGACAAGATGAGTCTTGGTCAAAACATAAGAAATTCACATGGCTCGGACCTCATCAGCAGCAGACAAATTCACTATAATTCTAACGACTTTTAAACCTCTCAACTACCGCTGTTGGTAACGGCTTCCAGGTAGAAATGTTACATAGTCATTGAAAGGTCCTGTTGGGACTGCGCCTACATAAAACAAAAATTAGTCTTGTGCTTGAATTAAATTTTGGCTTCGGAAAATTTTTGGACGGGAAGTCCCGCGTGAATGGGACGGGAAACAGGGGAAAAAAATAAAATAAAAATAATTTTCCATTTTAGACTTATATTTATTTTTCAGATTTCTAATTTTAGTCTAAACCTCCCATTCATTCCAATAAAAAATAATCTGATAATTTCATTTAAGTTAAATGAAGTGATAGATGTAAACAATATTTTTACAGTCAGGAAAATTGACAGAAACTCTTATTTGTTTGCAATTATGGGTATGAACAATAAACTTAAATTTTTTAATCTTGTAGTAAAAAGAATTTTTAAAAGAAAAAAAATGTACACACTCAAAATTGTTATATTAATTTATTTTTAAGCTGTAAGCTTTCCAAATAAAATTAAGTAACATTTTGTTAAGCAAATGTCGAGTAAAGTTTTTGATTTAATGTGAATTAAAAAACTTAAACCTAGTGCAACTATTATAATTGTGTATTTTAAATCAAGAACTTTTGGTATAAATATAAATAACATCGAAAAATAGATTTTAAGATTGACTAAAAAAAAGTTCTTAAATAAAAAACCCATGGCGTGAATTTTAATAAATGCTTACACAGTAAAACATCAAAATATTCAAATAAATAAAAGTTAGCCAAAGAAAATGGATGTAATTCCAAACATCATTTACGTAATAGACTTGTATTTATGCAAATAAGTGTGGTGAAGGTTTATATCGTGCGTAATTTGATATTTAAAAGCCACTTTAATCGCCATTTTGCACTAAAAATATGTTTTCCTGCCTTAAATCTATTCAGGGATGGATATTTTCTTCAACTATACATAGTGTTATGTTATTTAATGGTGCTCGGTTGTGTTGTAAGCGCCCCTTACTCACAGCATGTAAAAGTTATAGTTCCAATGATCGGATATTGAAGCCAAAGAGCGCTAGTATCTTAAAATATAAGGACGTGCTTGGTTAAAATATTGTAAAGAAGTTTGAACTAATACGTTTTCATTTTATGATTTAAGGTAATATGGTGAGCGGAGAAAATAGTTAAGATGGCCAAAATAAGAGTTTATTAATAAAAT
Source organism: Timema genevievae (assembly GCA_902155825.1). NCBI lineage: Eukaryota > Metazoa > Arthropoda > Insecta > Phasmatodea > Timematidae > Timema > Timema genevievae. Next base: position 45,616 of record CABFWO010002594.1, read on the forward strand.
ACATATTATCAACACTATAAAAATTAATAGCTCAACATTTTTAAAGCATTTAAATTTGCTTTATTATGCAATACAAATATTTTTTGATCAAATTTAGCTTGGTAAAGTGTGTGTGTGTGTGTGTGTGGAAAGCAGGGGGTGAGTTTACGCAATCATTTAGGCATTTCACAGTAGGGATGGGTGTGGTCACAGGACCTGTTGAGCTTATAGCTTTATATTAACGTTGTTCATCTATTAGAATGTTTATAGGAAGGAGAAAAATCCGAATTAATAGAAATGTAAGTGGTTAAAATGATAAAAAAACTGCTTGTGTTCCTTTTGGTTACACAAATCTAACTTAGCTGACTGTAGCAGCCCAGTATTTGGGGGGGGGGATGTACTGATACCATACCAACCAGAATACCTACTGTGTCGGATGATTCTCTTTTGCAAATCTTAGTAACATTCGTATAGTCATTACTCATTATATAAGCAATTTATAGTAATTAAAACAAGTATCTGTGGGCACGTGGGATTAACGTCACGCTGATTTGATTTGGGG
>CABFWO010002594.1:46390-65654 GCA_902155825.1 Timema genevievae
GGGGGGGGGGGGGGAGGTCGGGATTCAAATTTTGGCCGGATGTACAAGGGGGGGTGATATTTCCTAAATGTTTTCCACTTCTTCCTTCAAGTAAATAAGGGTACATTTTCCTTTAAAGTCTACCTACCTAACAGCTGTAATTAAATTCGGATAGCCGAGGGTGCAGTGAAAAAAATAGTTGAACATTAGAATCTAAATGTTTGTAGGCGGTCAAGATGTCGTGATAGTCCCAGGGACAAAAATTGGGGTCAACCCATTTGAAAGGGTAAAATCACTGCACTCATCTAATTTATTTATAATAATATTTTTACAACTTAAATATAATATAATGTGTAAAGCCTCTTCCCCCGGTGTACAGAGCTATTTTATGCAAAGAGAATATATATTTAGCATTACCAAGCAACCTCGATCTCCCCGTCCTCGGCGGTCGAGCTCAACACGACTAGCGCGTTAGCCAACTACGCCACCGAGGCGGGTAGTAAAATTAAATCTTTGTGGTTCTATAAAATATTTGAATTGCGCGCGTGCTAATATGCTAAGATACTAGCTCATTTTGGCTTTACTGTTTGATAACTGGAACTAAACATATATCTTGAGCCTTGGTTGTACAGTAGCTAGTAAATGCGATTAATGTTTCGGGTATCCATATACTTAACGGAATATAAGGTTAATTTAAATTTAATAAATCAATATTTTAAATGAAAATTAAGTACAAACGTGACATTGACAGACGGTCCTTAATTATTGTAATTATTATTATTATTATTATTATTATTATTTTAAACTCTTGCGAAATATTTTTCCTCGGCCAAGTTTCGTAAAGAACAAATTAACCGAATTTTTTCCTGAAGTTGGGGATCCTGCACAGTCTTAAAAAACAACAACAAATGTTTCAAAACAATAATGGTTGATAAACTTCTACAACATTTTAATTGCGTTAATATAGTTTAGAATTAGAATTTAGAATGATCTTGAATACGTCCACCAAGTAAAAAAAATAATAAAAAATACCATTTGATTTTCCCCTAAGAAATACCCAACCTTTGTCAGAACATTCTTCCTTTAAAATTTTGTAACAATTTAAATTCCTCACACTATAAAAAATATATTCCACGTCTTACTACCGTCCAGGCTATACACATTTAATTACATCAATTGAGTAGGAAAATTATAATTTAGAGGAAATTTAGGGGCATTTGCGGGGTGGTAGACACCATTGGGGCTAGAGTACATATTGAAGTTGAACTACAAAAGTAATACAATTATTTCAAAATATTATGTAAACTTAAGCTATGTAACAATGTACAGTATATAATATGGTAGGTGCTTAGTAAAGTTGGTTTCCTAATTATCACTAATTGTTGTTTTTAGAAAGAATATAAGTTTTCCAACACAAAAACAAATTAAATGTTTTAAAAGATTTTTCAAAAGTTGTAGGTGTAGCCTAAAGAAAAAAAACATCACTAAACTTCACAAGTTATTTCAAAAGTAGTAGACGCAAGAAAAATGACTAAAATTCGCAAAAATAATTCAGAAGTTTCTTTTACCTCACCTCTCTCGAGAAAAAAAAGTGTAAGAAAGATTAAAGAAATTGTTAATACTCTCTTACAAAACTTTCCTTTCAAACACTAATAGTGCTTCCAGCGTAGGGATACATAATTTGGTCTGGTAGCTTTTCAAAGCCGTCAGCTGTGAGCTGTCAGTCAACACCAAAGAAGCCATGGGGCTACTGTACATATGTCCTCCTGTAGGAGCTTGTTTTTTATGCCACAAGAGCTTAGCCAGTAGTCATGGAGATCTAAGAGCGCTCTTTCTTGAACTCGGGACGGAACACGTCCAATAAATAAATGAGCCTCTTTTTTTTGTCAAAGCCTCGAGGGGAGCCTCAATTAACAACGATCATTTATGTAAACAATTAACAGCAACAAAACGCGGATTACTTCGGAATGAGCCTAAAAAATTGATTCCATCAAAAAAAAAATTATTTGATGACAAAGATTGGAGGGGGAAAAACTTTTACTAATTTCTTAGAGTCTGTGGGAAATTGGCCGCACCTTTGGTCAAGTGGTCCAAGGCATCGGTCTCGCAATAAACTAGATTGCCTGTGACTGGAAGTTAGATTTTCAAATCTCAGCTGGGTGGAACCGTATGTGATGAGATTGATCACTGTGGTTTTCTCGTCCTCCCTCTACGCTAATACGGGTGCGATTTCTTTGTAACGGCATTACTTGAATGTAACCATTAGTTTAAGGTGGGATGGAAGGGCACTCGAGGAAGTGCAAGTGTTTTTGCAATTTTTTTATAACACTTTTGTTTGTTCGAAATAAATCAAACTTTGCTCCAGTACAAACATGGAATTGAATTTTCTTCACACGGTGACCTCAAATTTTCTTGAATATATGTCAAGGGTGTTTAGGAATTTAATGACAACTTTTCCTTTTCATTTAAAAAGTTTGTTAAATAATACCACCATGCTCATGACAGATATTCAGGAACTGTTGATATCAACATGTGAAGAAAATTTAACTCTGTTTGTACTGGAGAAATATATATTTTATTTTGGGCAAACAAATTTTTGCCATAAAAACTGCAAAAATATTGGCCTTTTCTCGTGCCGCCTTCCATCTCATCTTAAGTCGTCCGTGAACTTTGTTTTGAACGTAATAGTTAAAAAAACAAAGAAGACGCGCCTCTAAAATATAATGTATTTATTTCTCACTTATCAACAATTCCATACCCACACCACTGGACACGTGTACAATATATTATTGTTTGTTGTTGACGGGAATGTAAGAGTTCGTATCCCTAAATACTGTACTGAAATAGTTTTTTTTAATAAATTGTTTTCTAATCTCCCTTCTCACAAATATAGGCACAGTTAATCCCTATCTAATTAGTGTAAAAATATGCTTATAGGACGGGTAGTAGAGTGAAGAATATGCAGGAGCGGTAATTGAGTAGTATATAAAAAGTTGAGCGTTTCTCGAACCAATCTACCACCGAACACCGTTTTTCCACCGCGTCCTTCTAATCTATTTTTTTTTTGTGTTGGTGCAGGGAATCTGTTCACTAGTTTGGCTGTTGTAAAACATCGATCTTCGTCACGAGTTCGTGGTTTTAGGCATGCGCCGCTTTCAAAATATTGTAAACACGTTTCTAAACGTAAATTACGTACGCGTCAACAAAACTCGAGGTATAAGATGGACGGGTAAGAAGACTAGCTAGCTAGCAGTCGGCCAACTAGAGAGACAAGTAGGTTACAAGCGGTGGGAGATAATGTTGACTCTGCTAACATAACACGATTCATTTAAAATTATAATTGTGTATGAAAGACTTGGCCAATTGTAAATGCCTATCCCGACTTGTTTCTAACGTGGTTTTTGTTTGTTTGCGAAAAAAGAGTCCCGGGAGGCGATGGGGTAGATAAACTGGTAACCTAGTTCCTGTTTCGCCCTCAAACAGCACACAGGAGTAACCGGAAGTGTACATATTTTATACGGCTGCATACGAATTTGGCCCCATTAATAATGGTTAGGAAGATAGGTGTCCAGAGCTCGGCCCCATTTTGGTGTACAAACTTGGCCTCGGCTGAATAAGAGTTTAAATGTAAGAAGATGCTGTAGCCTTAACTTCGCCATTAAAGCCTATTATTATTATTATTATTAGTACTGCTAAAGGGTTAGTGAGGCCGAATTCCAGGGCTCACAACAGGTCACCTTTTCATCTATAAGTCACTTTTTTTTTTTTTAGAGAGTCACTAAGGGTCACTTTTTCAAATAGAAAGTTTTAATAAAAGTAACTTTTTTCCCCTCATTTTTTCTTCTCATTAGTTGAAGTTGTTATTTAAAATGATATTCTTTTCCTTCCAGGCCAAGATTTTATTTTAATTTTATCTCATTGTATAGTCGCTACGAAGCCCATCTTAGGGTGTTGAACTCCGTGCCTGCGAGCATCCTGGCGCCCGACGACCCTTTGGCGCGTGCCAGACACTTTTGACCACAACTGATAAGTTTTTGATTAACATTTTCAATCAGTTGTCGCTTTAACAACAAAAATCAGTGAATATTTATCGCCAGGTATGCGGTTCTCAAGAAGTTGGGGATTGAGACCAACCCCTCCCCCCCTCCTCAATTCACCCTCATTTATCCAATCCGCCTCTCTCATTCCTCTTTGCTGACCATTTGCCAAGGGTAATAACACAGAATAAAGTATAAAAGTAATTACTCATAAATTACACATGTTGTCTCAACTCCCTTCCTCCTTTTTTATTTATTTTAACTAGTATATAAAAAAAACGCTATGAATTCCCGGAAATACAGAGGAAATGTAACTATTTGGTCCCCGTTTTTTTCTGTTGAAAAGTCACTATTGCTCACCTTTTTTGAGTTTTTGGTCGCTATTTCAACTATTTTTTAAGGTCAGGACTTGTTATGAGCCTTAGAATTCGAATTTATTTTTCCATACACTCACATAATATGGCACCCCATTTTAGTTATGACACAAAATAAACAATCACCTACTACCCTCACCACCAGAAGAGCTTTGCATCATCCTATTTTAGTTGAGACTCAACGTAAATAATCATCCCTTACCCTCTCTACTAAGTAGATAGGTCAAATATAAAGGTTTTCATTAGTAGAATACTGTTGTCCTAAATACTTATTTTTCATTTTGTCTTAATTATTTTAATTTATTATGTTTTAAGTTGATAAGATACAAGTTTAACACAAAAATTAAATAAAAAATTTTGTAACACATCCTGGGTTTGGGCTATTTTCTCCACAAGATAACAATGTACGGGAAATTACCAGTAGCGGTCAACCAGCCGTCAAGACAGGCAGGTAATCAATCCCTAATTCTTGCTTACATTGAACCTCTATTAAAATGGGATACCATATAAGATTAGATGAATACCATCATCCACGCCCAAGTTACGTTGGTTCGTGGTTGATACATTTATACAACCATCTGTTTAAGAAGCGCAAAGCACAAATGAAGGGTAGCTGCAAATATATCGTGGATAGCTGATAGAGGTGATCCTTCAGCTTGAGGGCTGGGCGTGACGAACTATCACCGTAAACAATCAACATCAATAAACCGTCAACAGTTTGCTATGGGGTAAAATATTCCGGAGCTACAAAAGGTTCCCCGTTCGGATCTCCGGGCGGGGAGTACTTCAGGAGAGTCATGACATGGTAAAGATTTTAATCTAAAAATAGTAGTGAGTGTCGCAAGCATAGGAGTAATACACTGTTTAGTTTTAGAAATCAACAAGCTATTATTTTATTAACTCACTAGGTGGTACACCTGTATTTTTTTTTAAATCTAAATGTCTATGGTTTGATTCCCCGGCATGGGTGAGAAATGTATCATCAGTAAAGTTTGGGGACTTGGTTTCCTCATTTATGAATGGACGGGTGAGGTCTTTGTGTGTTCCGGCAGTGGTATTCAACCTGGGGTAGGCGAAAACATCTTAGGTGGTACGTAAAATTTATATTTAAATATGTTATTAATTCTTGATAAACACTGAATAGTCAGGGCCAGATTTAAGATTAGCCAAAAGAGAGATAGACAAAAGGACAAATGATCTGGGAGCGCCAGTTTTATTTTAAATGTACATTATAAAATATGTTTAACTTGCATTATGCACCATTCACTCTGAGGGTCCAATGTTGAAGAGAAATTAAATATTGGGGGTATGAGAACACAAAAAGTTGAATAGCACTTTCTAGAGTTTAACTATATCAAGGTTCTGATAAAAGGGACTCTTTTGAAAATACAAAGATAAATTTTGCTGTCAGCATCGATACCTTTTTACTGTGTATTATTACTGTTATTTTATAAGTATTGATAGTATAGGTCAAATGTGACAACTGAAAATCATATGATTTTGACTTATGAATCTATGAAAAACCTCTTTGATAGCTGCATGATCTAAGGCATCACCATCGCAATTGACTGGTCTCCGGATGATAGGGAGATCATGGTTCAATCCCAGTCGGGTGTACTGAGAGTTTTTTCTAAACGGTTTCCCACTCTATATCTATTCATGCAAATGGTTGCACACTTCCTCTATGTTCAACCTTCCTCATCTATAACTCATTAGCCTAATTAGTACATAAGCGTATAACCCGAACGGGTAGTAAGACCCGGTGCTAAAAAAACACAACTACATAAGCATGCACACAAGGTATAGGCTACAAATAGTTTTACGTGATAAAATTGATCAGCCTTTTCCTTGTTTTTCAAACGATAAAAAAAATATTTTTTTTTTCATATAAAACTTTTTATAAAAGTAGTTTTTGTTAAATATATTTTATAGATCTAGTCATAATTTTAAAAATATACCAGGCTGTTTCAAAATAAACATTAAGTTGGAATTCATATATCAGAAAACCATTTTCTGAAAGTATTTTTATTTTGATTGATAACATTAGCCATTCAGATTCAGAAAACAAAGTTGAAAATAATTACCGTGTGAGTAGGCATCGTATATTTCACAGTAGATACTGATAGATTATTTCGTGATAGTTTCCATCATCATTTCAATACGAATTTATCTACTTAAGGTGGGGTGCTAGTGAGCGCCAGTTTAGTGCATTAATTTTGCAGTTTTTATAGCATAAACATTTTTTGGGAAAAATAAATCAAATATTTCTTCTATAGAAACATAGAGTTTAGCTTTCTGCACATGCTAATCTCAAGAGTTCTTAAATATCTCTCATGAGCATAGCGGCATTTGGTGACAAACTTTTTAAATGAAGAGAAAAAGTTGTCACTAAATTCCAGGACACCCTTGACATATATTAAAGAACTGTTGATATTAGCATGCACAGAAAACATAACTCTATGTTTCTATAGAAAAAATATTTGATTTATTTTGGCCAAATAAATGTTTATGCTATAAAAACTTCGAAAATACTGCCCTAAACTTACGCTCACTAGCACACCACCTTAACTACAGGGCTATAAACAGAAATTTATTTAGTGTTGGTAAAGAGATGGGGAGGGTGCCCTCAACCACGGTGGTTTGTGAAGATGCCTCTCTACAGGAAATGGCAATCCCCCCCCCCCTCCCCTCGGTACGGCACTGCTGAATCAACTACGAAAACATCGCCCGAGTGTTTGTGGGACATAAGAAAGAACAGCTGTTGACGAGCGAGCGATCTACCCGTAGCGTATAGCCTATAAAACTAATCCAAGGTGGCGGCCATGCGCTAGCGTTATGACCTACTTGAAACAGGTATTATAACTGCTCGAAACACTTCCCTTTCACTTTAGCTGGAGGACCGGTTGTTCGGGGACAGACTCAACTGTGAACTGACAAGGTGTTAAGTAACACTGATCCAGTGTCAGGACGTGTCATGCGCTCACGGACCTGAAGGAGGACTTTCCTCTTCATCCATGCGGGGTTGCGTATGTCGATACAAAGTAAAGTTAGCTTATGCCCCACACACATGGACGATGTTTTTATACTTAATCAAGTATATTATGTTTTTACACCACGCCTCATTACCCGTTTCAGTTATACACACAAATAATACTACGCTAATGTGCTAGGGAATGTGTTTGTGTGGAGGGAGACTTGTAAACTATTTAGGGAAAACCAGCCTCAGTGTTTCCGGCGGATATTTAGACCTTGATCCCATCATTGAGGGTTAAATTATAATAATAATGGCAACTATCAGGAAATAACCAACGCGGTAGCTACTGTGGAAAACACAACTCGCATTCACACGGAAATTGTTTTTTATCCTTGTTTTGTGAATAGTTTAAATGCTCCCAATAACAATAAAATCATTTTCAGATATGTATTTGTGTATATCTTAATTAAAAGTTTAGTGTATATGATGAAACAGTCTTGCATATTTTAACTATGATTATGTTTATAAACATTTATCTAAAACTACCTCACCAAAACTTTTCCTAAACAATTATATTTCGTTTTATTTTTTGTTTGAACGACACGAAAATGACCGGTTAGTTTACTAAAGTAGGACAACTTATAGTTCTTGTGCGCATGCGTCTGTACTTAAATACAGCTGAAAACTAGGACTAGCGTTAGTACAAATTATAAACATGTTTTTATGAAAGTTAATTGTTTTAATAACAGTCGCCATGATAGTTGGTCGTTCACTCTGTATTAGTTGACTCGAACTGAACTAAGTACCAGTACTTAATTAAGTATGAAAACACCGTCCACGTGAACGTAAAATTACTAGGAGATTGTGGGATTTTATTTTAAGTAAGCCAGAAATTGGTTTAAACGAAATATTTACACCCGCATTAGTGGGTACGTAGGCTAAATGTCATCTTAATGTGGTCTGGTTTGATAGTGACAGGGATTGTTGGGGGCTTGAATCCCGACCGGATGTATTGAGGGTGGTTTTTTATTTAATTGTTCACGCACTCTTTGCGAGTATATATCCTCTAAATTCTATATTCTTCATCCTAACCCCATCAGCGCAGTTAAGATTAGTATAACCCGAACGGGTAAAAAAACGCGGTAGAAGATAATCTTTGATCTCCCTAATCATTCATGTGTGTACTAGTTTCAAGATCTTGGATTATACACAATTTACCCATTTGAGATTAAACATCAAACTAGGAGAAGTTCCTACAGTAATTTAAAGGCGTTAAATTTGTTAAATATGGTTTCAAAGAGTGCTTTTAATAAGATTTCAGGAGGGGAATTACCACATATATTACTCGAGATAACTTTACTAATAGTTTGTAAATGCAGGGTTAAATCAAAACCCGAACTAAAAATTAACCTAGGATCGCTCACTTATTTAAAAGCCTAAGGGTTCGGCCAGACTGACAAGCGTGCGAGCGAGCGCGCAAGCGACCGGGTGGCCAGACTGGCGAGCAAGCGAGCGCGTGATTAGCAGGTAGCTTTCTTTAGTTGTTGACGAGGAGGCTCCGAATCTTGGCTGAGTGAACTGAGTTTTTTTATTGTTGTGGTTTTCTCATCCTCTCTCCACGCTAATGGTGATTCTTATTTGTAAAGGCCTACTTTGATAATATTGAAGTATTTTAACATATCAGTTATATATATAGGTACGGTTTATAATCTTAGCAATTAAATTTGGCCGTTAGTAGCAAGTGTGCTAAACCTATCGATATCAATAAAAATGTCGAAATGAGAAGTTTTCCTAGCACTCAATGAACCAACATATAATAATATTGCCTAGCGCCTGTAAACTAGACTGTACCGGGTCGAGCGCGCGCGCTTTAAAAATAGAACCAGTTCTATCTTTCAAGCGTGCGCGCTCAGTCTGGCCGCCCCCTAAGACGTGGGAATAGATTAGCATATATTCCAGGCAAAACATGGAAAACTCATCTAGGCCTTCAAGATACTAATTTATTAAAGACACCACTCTGAGTCTAACCGATGCTGTTTAGATGTGTGGTTCGGCAACCCTTGTCCCAGCCATAGAGATAGAGATGGCACTATCCATGATCTAAGCTGTTTGAGGTTAAACCTGTTTGTGATAGATTTCCGGTATGACCTTTTCTTCAATGTTGAACTTTAAATTTACCCTTTGCTTCCTACGCAGAATGACGCGTCTACCAACCTGGCAATCACTGACTAGACTTAAATTTTACTAAGTTAGCTCCAGTGTGTGGGCCGTTATACACGTAGTCTGACTTAATCATAAGTTAAGCACAACAACAAGACCCCGTTGCACTTATTTAACATTTGATGACAAAGAATAACTGAATTTTACTATAGTAGAGTATGGTACCTGCTGGTGTTAGAAGATGGTTAGCTTAGTAGGGAGTCAATCCACAGATAGAGCTACAAATATTTTGAATAATGTTGCCACCCTTCCCAAAATAAGACAAGGAACTTTTTCACTGGTGGCGGTAAGGTGGGTCCACCTCGGACTGTTTTTAAACGCTAGTCACCTTCAGAAGATATTTGATTCTTTTTACGGTCACAAGAGTGAAGTGTGTAAACAACTTAGTTTTTATAAATTTGTAAAGATCATATTATATATTAGGTCTAAATAAAATATTTACTTTCCTGAAACGTTATATCTTATTCTGTTTCAATTTCCTCCAAATTCTCGCATGTTTACCCCTTAACAACAGATTTGCCAATACAACAACTTGTGGGCTAAACGAATTGAGGAACATTTAGACTGCAAATCGTAAAATGGAAGAGTAAATATAAGTATTCTCCTAGCGTTGTCGTGGAAATGCGTGTTTTTTTAAAATTCCTTGACCCCCNGTAATGAGGTGTTTTTTGTTTGTTTGTTGGAAAATCATTTATACGTTATTGATTTACATATATTTTCATTTATTCATAAAAATACTCTCTTACATATTGAAGTTTAACTAATTTATTAGTAAAACCTAATCGACTTCAATAAATAGGTTTTTGGTGTTTTTTTAACAATAAAGATGTTACGTAATGTACCCAACACTGTTTTTGAACAAAAGTTTGCTAAACCAGATTACAAATTGTTTCCAAACAAAAAGTTAAAATGTTAAAACAATCCCAAACTCTCTTGAACAGCCTTAAGAAGTAATGTAAGGTCCATGTGTATGTTTACCACGATAATAACTGCAACAGAGAAAAGAAGGTTGTCATTCTAAGTTTTGATGGTCACGTTAATCGGTATGGGTGGAGACACACAACTTCTAAGAAATGAACTAAACGGATATTGTGCTTGGATTTGATCCGGGAGGCACAGGTTCATTCTATAATAATTGCACTGAGGAGATTTATTTAGTTTGATTATAATTATTATTCCTCTTGATTTGACCTCTCCCCTAGAAGGCTAGCTTTTACTACATTTAACTAAAATTAAAAGAAACTTTTTCAATACATTAAATAGAAAGAAAAGTTATGCTTTCATTATTATTATTATTATTAGCACCGCGTCTTACTACCCGTTTGAGTTATACGCACTTACGTAAATGTGTACTGGTAGGGTGATTGTGAGATGAAGGAAGGGATTTTACAATGAAATAAGTTATAGTTCCGAAAAATTCTGCTTTGTGGCTATGGGCCAAACATTCATTTCGGAATCAAGGGGTTCGTAGTCATTGATGATAAAAAAAAAAGGTCCAAGGCGCTGATTAACGATGTGTGTCATGTGCCTCTAAAAGTGGTGCATTCATATGGGGATGGGTGCATATAATACCTCACATCTATTTTATATGTACTTTTTTCCATCTGGGAAAGCTAAGGGCGCTTTTACTATGTGTACAAGCATACCTTTTGAACATTAATTCTTAAGTCTGATATACAAATTTAGTATATATATTCGACACATTTTTGTTGCTCTATACTAGAGTTGTACTCAATATATTTGCTTTTATTAAAATTGTTTGAAATTTTAATGAGAAATAGGGGGCAAATGGAAATCCCCCCCTCCCTGGGTATGCCAATGACCTTTTAATATCACAATGAAGAATAAGGGCTCTTGTTTAGCAGTGGTGGAAATAGAGGGCTGGGCTGACTCCTCCCTAACGTTAAAATGTTCATCAAAAACAATGGAAGATGATCCATATCGTGTTTAACTACCAAGTTCCATATTAAGACTAAATCAAGAATGAAAAAATGTGATCAAAATAAATGTTACGGCACAATCGTGCATACTTTTTCACATAGTATATTGCATCTTGGACCATAATTTTCAAAGAATTGTTTTCAGTAAACTTCTTTAAATACGCTTTCTTCAGAAAAACACACACACATAATCTTCTTAATCACAATAAACACTCTTAGTACAAAGTATTTAGAGAAAATTATTTAAATCCTTTAAAAAAATATCAAATTTTCAAAATTTAGTTATTTGTATGTCTTAACCTCCAATTTTTATTGTAAAAATAAAAATATATTGTCTCTTATCATTAAAAACCATTCTCCGATACTCATTTTGAATTAAATCTTAAGAGATCAATTTAAAAAAAAATTTAAATTACTAAAATTGATCAAAGTAAACTACCCTTAAATTAATTTATTTTAGAAAAATAAACATATGTTATTATATTTTATCTCGTAAAATAAGTTAGTCCTCAAATACCAATCTTTAAAAAAATCCGATTAAAAAAACCTGTAATCAGTAAACTACTATTAAATTTTTTAAAAGATAGATAAATAAATAAAATTATTTATATGGTAAAAATCTTATTATAGACCCATTTTTAACCAAATCGCTAAAGACTTTTTTTTTAATATTTCAAATTTGTAAAAAAAAATCAGTTATCTGTAAACTACCCTTAAACTAACCTTACCCCGAAAACAAGTATATATTTTTATTTGTCATGTAAAAGAATTCCTAAATATATATTTTAAACAAAATTGTTAAAGACATTTTAAAAAATTAAGAAATTTCAAAAACCACTTATCATTTAACTACCCTTAATTTGAGGTCTTGGGTCATGATAAATATGTCCTGAGGTATAGTCATATAATATATAAATATTAAGTTTGTACAAATTCCATCAAACCATAATGGACCTAAGCCCAAGGATAAATAGACAGATGGACAGACGGATATACATACATCGGGGATAAAATTTTAAAATACACTTGTATGTTTTAGAGATATCATAAAACTTAAATATTCACCATAATCTCGAGGTCTAAATTTTTCACGATTACAATATTTTTTCCATTCTTTTTCAATTAGACTTTGTTTAAACATATTAATAGGTACCGGTACTACATACGGACATTTTAATTCATTGTTCTGAAGTTTCTTTGATTAGTACTAATCTGGCCACAGTTCCAAAATTTAGCCATAAATTTCGAAAACCGTTATTTTCATCAGACCTCAACCATACTTCGTATATAGACTACACTTAATAAATTAACATAACTAATATATATGTGTTCCTCTGAATGTCTAATAATTTCACCAAAGGGGTTCAAATTTGATCAAACATTTCGAAAACGATTGATGTCAACTGGTTCTAACCAAATTCGGAGTACATATTATTATTACTTTGATCCTTCAATCTTTTAGTAATATTATCTCATGTACTTGGAAAAGCAACAACGTTACAACATAAGCACGATACTCAAGAAACTTGTGTTGATACATTGCATTTTTTATTATATTTTTATCCAATAGTTCCGTGAGAATGAATACGTAAGAGGGTTGTATGAACTTTCAAGAGGGTTCCTTGCCACATCCCTTTCCCCCCAAGTCGTCACGGGTCACGTGACGAATGGCCCCATTGTCGAGGAGGTCACGTAAAGCGTTGAGAAATCGGCCGCTGTCTGATCCTAGATAAATTTATCTATCGCAAACTTCTATTGATACTTTTTACGGAGTGATGAATGGAATGGACCACACAAAAATATCATGCTATTTTCAATAAACATGTGGATTTGATACATCGTGCCCCAAACACACCGTGGACCATATTTTCGTACTTAATTTAATAAAGTAACTTGCATTCAAATAATGATAACAACCATTTACGAGACGAGCTTGCTGATGAAAGGGAGAACGGGGTATGATCTATATAGACTGGTTATTCATAAATGGTTTCCCCCTCTCCTTTAACGCAAATGCGGGCAGATAACCTCTAAGATGCTTCATTCCGCATCCCTACCCTATTGGAGTGATTATTATATATGCGCATAACCTCAGCGAGTGATTAAAAACAACAAAAATAAATAAGAATCCATTGTTTTCAACAAAAACTGTTTTTGAGATTTTGATGATTCCTCCCACACATAGTTATTGTTTACATCCATGCGGATGCGAAACGATTTCTTAAAATACCCCGTCTCCTTGCGTTTCCTTAAGTTCGGGTTTGGCCAAACTGGCGAGCAAGCGCGTAATTAGCAGATAGCTCTCGTTAGTTGTTGACGAGAAGGCTACGAATCTTGGCTGAGTGAACTGAGGGTGGTTTTAACAAGTGATTTTTTGTTGTGGTTTTCTCCTCCTCTCTCCACACTAATGGTGATTCTTATATGTAAAGGCCTACTTTGATAATATTGAAGTATTTTAACATATCAGTTATATATATAGGTATGGTTTATGATCTTACCAATTAAATCAGGCCGTTAGTAGCAAGTGTGCTAAACCTATCGATAATAATAAAAATGTCAAAATGAGAAGTTTTCCTAGCACTCACTGAACCAACATACAATAATATTACCTAGCGCCTGTAAACTAGACTGTACAGGGTCGAGCGCGCTCCAGTCTGGCCACCTCTCATTACAACCAATGTGTTCTATTTTATATTTTAGTCGCTCGCTCGCTCGCCCAGTCTGGCCGCCCCCTAAGAGTTGGGAGAATAGCGCTAAATGTTTAGGTAAATGCAATCATTTAGGAAAATACTTCCTCAGTACACCCGGTAGGAATTCGAGCACCTATTTTCCTATTACCGGCAAGTCAGACAAGATTATGTTTGATGCCTTTGCCCGCGTTTCCACCAATACAGATCCCCCTCCCCCTCTATTTTTTGTTGTTGTTATTTTTGTATATTTCTTTGGTGTTTCGCTTTTTCTCTTGACAGGTAGGTCGGGACTCGAATACAGACCTGGTGCACTGAGGGAGGGTTTTTATGTTCTCCCTCTCCGTGAATGCTGATACACCTTCTCTACATTATGCCTTCCTCGTCCTTTTCATGTTTAAATAAACTAATAGCTAGGAGATTAAGAACAAGTAATCTTGGCCACAGTCCATAAAGTCCGTTGCGATTTTTGTTATCGATGGAACTCGTGGCAAGTTTGTTATTTCACGCTCCGTTGTTCCCGGACAAAAACAATCCCACAGGGTCTTAGTTCTCTGCAGACTTTGTCTAACACTCATTCGTGCACTGGAAAACACTACAGAATAATATTGTTTTAATTATCAAGAGGAGCTTTAAAAAGGTTTTAAAGGAGTACTGTTCACGTTTATAATAAATGTTTTCGACAGTTATTTTTTATTCGACGCGTGTGAACTATCCGCGACTAATTTAATGTCACAAGATGAAGAGGATGAATTTAAACAGCTATGACCTATTATAATCTAGTTTTGAAAGATTGCACCAATGTCATGAATCATCTTTTATTTTATAGTTTTTTCCATTGGTCATTTAAATATCAACTATGAAAATAATTCATCAATAGAACAAAGAACGAATTATAAAGTCTAATTCTTTAAATGTGTATTACTATACATTTATATATTTTATAGTTGTTTTGGATTTCTTTTCTTCAAAACTTGTTGGTTTAATCTTATGTTTATCATTTGTTTTAACCTTAAATAATATAATTATTTAGGTTTTGACATATTTTTATATTATACAATATTATAAATATTTAAACATACGATAGGCTTAAGTAGGGTTTTATATTTTAGAATTTTGTTTATCAATATTGTATTGCATTTAAATAAATAACGGGTTTGTCTACAAATAATACTTATTATAAAGAACCAATTCATAAGCAGATTTTAGGAATATAAATATTCTAAATTTGTTACTGTTGTAATCATTATACACACAAAACTTTTTTTCCCATCAAAATAATTAAAATAATCGAAAAAATATCTGGTATTAGAGTCTGGTTTGCTATTCCCATATGATTAAGTTTCAATCACCAATATATATATATATATATATCCCTTCAAACCCGCTTCGGTGACCGCATAGTCTAAGGCATCACTATCGCACTAGATTGAACACCCTCAATGGAAATGTGGGCACACCTTTCTAAATTCAACCTTATTCGTCTCTAACACATTAGCATAGTTTGTATATATGTGTACAATCCGAACGAGTAATAGGATAGGGAGTATGTATATATATTTATTTTATTAGGTGTTTTGTCTTACGACAGGCTCATTCCTTTTGTCAGTGAACTTAGACCGCGAATGCGTCCTGCCCTGTCTTCTGCCTCCTCCTTCAGCTCCCAGAATTTTCTTCTTTCCTTCGGGTCATCTAATATTTAAATCCGCCTTCTTCCTAATTGCCTCTTTCCCACAACCTTTCCTTCTATGACATCGTGCAGAAGACACTTTCTCTCAAGGATGAGTTCGATCCAGTTTGATTTGTACCAAAATGGTTTTCTTCTCACCCACTCTTCTTAGGACTTCTTCATTTGTCACCCTGTCTGTCCTCATGATCTTCTTAAGTATTCTCCAGCACCACAGTATTTCTCTTCTATCTTCCTGAGAGTCCAAGATTCTGCGCCATACAGCGCGATGATGCTCCAAATGTAGCATTTCATCAGTTTCTTCCTCTGTTCCAAAATTAACTTGTTAGTCAGCGGTAACCTCTTCTTGTTGAAAGTTTCCTTGGCCCTGACGATCCTTAGCCTAATTTCCTTGGTGCAGCAGGCATCCTTTGTCAGCAGACTTCCCAGGTACTTGAATTGATTTATGTTTTTCAACTTCTGGTTTCCATTATTATTATTATTATTATTATTATTATTATTATTATTATTATTATCGCGTCTTACTACCCGTTCGGGTTATACGCACTTACGCTAATGTGTATTGGTAGGGGGATTGTGAGATGAAATGGAGGACCTACAGTTTAAAGTGGGATCCGAACCACGGTGGAGGCCTGGTATTCCATGGGGCATTGGGGTTAAGTCTTGTTCTGGGTAACCCCATTAACGTTTGTGTTCTGAAACGAATGTCGATATAATAATAGTAATATGAACTCGGTGGAGCCACACGATTGAAATAACGGAGCCGAGCGACGGCGCTCAATATGTTATTTTCATTCAGCCATGAAATTAAGGCAGTTCCAAATGTCTATCAGAGCGTATTTATGAAATATTACGTCTGCATCTGTTCCTGAGGTTTAGTCAATTGTTTTCTAAAATAGTTTCTCCTTATTTTACCCACTTAGGCTACCCCTCTACACCACAAGAATGTGGGCTTAGCGTGTCGGCTTCAGTCCGTTACCACACTCTGGTTTTAAGGACGCCATCTAGTTGGAGGAACACATTCTCACCCTGCGGTATTTCTCAAGAAAATGGCAGATATTATGTAGTTTTGAAGCCACTAAAACAATCCTTAATTTACAATACTCAAATTTTATGTTGTCACCCTACTAATAATTACTAATTACTATTATTGTTGTGGACAAACTAATTGTAACTAATAACTAATTGTTTGAGGATAGTTAAATCTATGTTTTTCAACATTTGACTTCATCTTAGAACGGTGACACTTATTATAAAATGTCATTAAAAATGAGCTAATTTGACATATTCTTACATTTATTTTTCGACGCAGTCGTACATACTTTTTCATACTATTAAAGTTTGGAACAAAATTTTCAAAAATCAGTTATCAGCAAACTGCCTTTTAAGGAAAGGGGAACGTGAGCTTTGTTCCATTTTTTTAAAAAATTATGTAAAAAAAACGCATGTTTGGTCAAAAACTTTTGTTATTACCACAGTAGAGCATTCGAAAATAAACTTTTAAAACGCAAATATATATATATATATATATTCAAATTCAGCTATGTTGATGAGAAATATTCAGGAACTGTTGAGATTAACATCAATATAAAATTAATTTAAATGTATATACTAAAGCAAGATTTCATTTATTTTGACAAAATGTACTTTTGTTATAAAAATTTTATAGTTATGGACAAATTCGTGCTCTCTACCAACACACTTTATATTAATTGTCCCACAAAAAAGTATACAATTTTATTTAGCATATAAAACACACTCCAAATATCCATTTTTAACATAATTAGTGTCCGATACACTTTAAGAAACTTAAGAATCTTCAAGAATTTGTCGTTTGTAAACTACCCTTAATAGTAGAGAAATCACTATTTCATCTCGACACATTACTATAATAGAGTCCCTGACTGTTCGGAACAGTGACGTCATCCCTCATATAGGTAGATTATTGGGATGCCAGCTGGTGTGACACAATCACAATCGTATTAAAACCCGCATGTCCATCGTTCAGTTTCTTCGTCCTGGGGCCGTTGTCCCTTATCCGGCCCATTTCGTTTCCATAACTGTGCAAATAGATGTTTGTCCTCCACTTTTCCCCGCCAGAGGTCATTGACCCTTTTGATCGTGTTCAATCCTACCCATTTGATTTTTTTTATGGGCGCCCCATTGACTTGAATCCGCGGGAGGATTTTGGTGTGTGGGAGTGTGCCCCGTTGGATCGAATACACCGTTGTCCCATTTCATCGTTCGATGGCCTCGGCCCTATGTCAACTTAGTGTGGATATTCACGAAATACCCCATCCATTTACATCCGTACTGTGTTCTCAGGATGGTTTTAGGAAGAACAAACGAATGGTGAAAACAGAATTATGTTAAATTGATATTTCAAAATGTGGCGGGCCAGCTTGAACTCGATTTTTTGACAGGTTATGATATAGGGAAGGCTCAAGTTAGCACGCCACATTAAATGTTCTCTAGAATGCCTAATTTTAAAGGACAAGTGTTCATTTTCGGGCACATATGAGCACAAGCGAAGCATAATGGAGTGACATAAATAAATTTTTGATATATTGTGTTTTTCAATATGTGGCGGGCTAACTTGAGCTCAATTTGGCCCGAAACATTAAATATTTTCTAAAGGAGCCAGTTTCACAGCACAAATGTTTATGTTCGGACACATATGAGCACAAATAGAGCACAAACGATTGAACAAAAAAAATTTTTTTCAGAAAGGTGGCGGGCCAACTTGAGTTACGTGTTGGGGACCGCTTCAGTAACAAGTCTATTCTCTCCACAGGACAAAGTCGAACCCCCGACCTTGAACGGAAACCTTGCTCGCAACCAGCCGCGCACAAAGAGACCGCAAGGCGGGTTGTATAAGCAGTGCCATTGAGGCCGAGAGAGAAGCTCTCTTCGAGTACGAAATTCTTGGCGGAATTACGAGAGCCGGTACATAGACACGGCTCACTGAGTCGAACATTTTCAGATATTTAAATTATTTGCTATACTAAAAAGTAAATTCCACCAATTTACAAAATAAAACAAAACTCACAGTCTGAGAACATCGCTGTTTACCCTCCCTAAACGTAATTGTTAATTTTTATACCAGTATAATATTTATATTTCCTTACCCAGAAATGAAATTAGAGCCACCCTCATCGCTAGTCACGTGGACAAAGGTGTCAGTCAATATAGCCTTCTTTTCTTTTACCCTCGATTGAAACGGCTAAGTTTGAAGCCCAGTCGGGTGTATTGAATTTTGTCCCCCCCCCCCCCAAAATAATCGGTCCCTTATACACCTCTCGCCTTACTACCCCCTCGGGTTATACGCCCTTACGCTAAAGTGGATTGGTAGGGGGGTTGTGAGGG
>CABFWO010002594.1:65830-84712 GCA_902155825.1 Timema genevievae
GGTAGGGTAAAAGGCCTTTCAGAAAACAATTCCTACGCTGAACAGACAGTATTTGGGTGGATAAACAGTGGGAGACCATTCAGTAAATATACCCTCAGAACTCCCGGACCTGTTTCAAAAGTTTATCTCCAGATCACAGGTAATCCAGTGTTTGGTGTGAGTGACGCTTAAGACCGTGCGACCACCGAGATACTAGTAGGAAGTAAGCGTTGCCAAACGACACCAGAGGTTTTTGTTCACATTGATAGGTATCTATAGTTGTGCAACTACGCTCCAGTTTCCATCACATTTCCAGACTCGTTCAACAGCTCTTGGTGAAAGCTACATACGTATGATGATGGTATCTCATCTTATGTAACAACGAATTGTCATGTTTTACAAACGTGTGTATTTTATAATTTAATTATGAGACCGTAGACATTTTGGAATATTTAAAAAAAAATGCGCTTGGTTGGGTCATTATTTAGCTCCGTCGGTAGACCTCCCATCTTCTGACTTAAGACCCGCGGCGTTATGCAAGTGGACTAAAAGTCAAGAGTTTATAGTCTTGTTTGCCACTAGTTAGGAAGGTCGGAGTTCAAATACTAAATGGTTTCCTAGTATCTCTCCACTCAAATTTGGATATATTTATTCAAAATGTTACCCCCCTCATCCTTACACAATTTAGTGCAAAGATGCAGATAATCCGATGGATATGTGGAAAGACGCAGGAAATCCCTCCGTCTCCTCTAAAACCCAAAAATTAACCAATAATATTAAGTTTAATTAGTTTTATTAAGTTGGTAAATCAACGGTGTGGGGATTGGTTGCTGTGATTTCCCAATTAAACTCAAGATAAGGTTCTAATTGTCAGTCCACTGACACTATAAGTGTAATAAAACCATGAAGATACGTGATTGGTTTAATTCTACACACATCTCACTTGTGATCACGTGACCTGAGACATCAGAATATTTATATATACATTATTGATGGTGACGAGGAGCTGAAGGTTAGAATCTTGGTCAGGTGAGCTTGGAAGTAGTTTTCCACACGGTACTTTTACCTTTTTTTTTATTCACTCTACGCTAATGCTGCTGCACTTACTCTAAACTACCTCTATGATCTCAGACACTTTAATAAAGCCGTTAATAGCCCAGGTAATAAACGAACTAATAATAAAATATTAAGTAGGGAGTGTAGGGAACGCGAGTTTACGGCTTTGGTTTTACAATTTTATATCAAAATAAATCAAATAATTCTACAGTCCAAGTTTAAAAAAAAAGTCTTGCTATAAAAACTGCAAAAAATAAAAATAAAAAAAATACTGCCCTTATCTCGCGTTCCCTACAATTCCACCTTAAGTTAAATTGTTGCTTTGCCAGGGATATGATATGTATAGTCAATCGTGGCTGCTATATTCTATGACATGTCTATGGCTGATACCGGAAGGGAGGTGTATTAAACCAAGGGTCGAACCACCTCTATATATCGAAGTTTCAAAGCTTACAGCGCGCTATGTTTTCTTTCGGTCTGCGGTGTTCTATATGATTACATTATTTACAAAAGTCAGCTATATATATCTTTTTAGTATACTTCATAGCATAGCGCCCGGTATTTATCTTGGTTAGCTGTACTCTATGACACGTCTATGACTAGTACCAGAATAAGGCTTAATGGCTGTATGGGAACACAATTGTATATTCTATTGGGAAGAGCAGTGGGAGGCAATACATCATTACGGCCTACATATAGACGTGCTGTCAGGTGCAATCCAGTAACAGGCAAATATCCCAACAGATAAAGGGATCAACAGAATTGTGATGGGTGGTATCTACTGGCAGGGGTGGACTGGGACACCGGTTTGATTTTGTCCTGCACAATTTAATAAAATAAATATATACATTCCATTCTAAATTCAAAAAAATGTTTCAATGACTAAGTCTCATCATTGGTGAAGATATACAATGTTAATAATATAAATGTTTGTTGTTTCTAAACAATTTCTTAAGACAACAGGATAATTATTTTAGTCAATACCGACTGTTATTAGCTTTGCAATGTTGTAATTTACACAAGTATTGAGAGGAGGAACAATGTACCAACTTAAATATATCAAAATTAGACTTCCGTCTACTGTCTAACAATTTATAAGTAGAAAGTATGAATTGATGTTTTAAGTGAATTGAAAAGGGACGTAATCATCGATAATGTGAAATGGCATCGGGATTAAATTAAATTACTTCACCTCACCCGTTCAGCTTACACTGGAACAAAAGCTTCAATGATATTTATGAATGCATGTTTTAAAGGCCGTCATATTTGTAATTCCGGGTCGTTTGGAACCTGTCAGTCTACCCCTGTTTACTGGCTCTTCTTCCAGTCTAATAAATGGTTTGTTGTTAAAATAGATGCACCCCTGTGGGAATTTACAGCTCTGACAATGTAAAATGGGGGAACTGGCTGTTGATTAGTGTGTTTAATAGCACCGGTTTGTTACTAAGTTACTGGAAAACTTCATGTGGTCAAGTCACTACTTTTATTCAATTATTTTAAATTATATTTAGGTTTAGTAAATAATTAGAAATTGTTTAGTATACCATAGTTTCATTTAATACTATAAATTTGAATAAACACGCACTGGTGGGCACGCGGATAAAAGCGTCAGTTTCTTCTAGTCTGCTCCATTGAACAATGCTCGAATCCCTGCTAGGTGTACTTACGTGGTTTTCTTAAATAGTTTTCCCCTCTGCCATCAATCAAATGTGGGTACACTTCCCCTAAAATCCTACCTTCCTCATCCTAACCCCATAGTTCTGACAGATAGTAAGACCCAAAGCACGGAAAATAGCTGTTCTTCAGGATATGTGGGTCATTTTTCTAAAAGGTATTGTACATATTTGGTTCAATCATGGAAAATAAAATTTAGTTATCAGATTAATGTATATATAAA
The DNA here is from genome assembly GCA_902155825.1 of Timema genevievae. NCBI lineage: Eukaryota > Metazoa > Arthropoda > Insecta > Phasmatodea > Timematidae > Timema > Timema genevievae. Next base: position 68,763 of record CABFWO010002594.1, read on the forward strand.
ATATATAGATAAAATGAAACTCGAAATCTTAAACTATATTAGCTACCTCCGTTTATGGGTTGCCCGAAAATTAAACTATTTATAGATTCTTGTTTTGAATGTTTTATTCTCAACTCTGTTTTCTAAGTCTATGTTTAATTTAAAAATCACATACAGAATTCAGATATGGCCAATTGTATGAAACTAGTATTTATAAATATAATTGTTTCACATTAAATTATTATAACAGTTGTTTGAATTATTGTTTCTTGCCTTATACTTGACATTCCACGGCCTTTCTTAAAACTACAGTCCCGCTCTCGACCCTCGGCAATTCCACGTGATATTACTACATCAAACAACATTTCTCATCCATACCCTCCTCAATTTAATTGTGTTCACAAGTTGGCAGCCATTTCACGGCGAGACTTAATAATCCAATCATATTAGCCTCAAAAAGCTAAAAAAGTCTAATTTTACTGGACATTCTAGTTTCAGTTTGATAGCCCGGCCTGCCGAGAGAAGGCAGTTGATGTCGGGTTCAACTTTGGTAGACGAGTTTAACAATAACCACACTCACATTCAATACACATAGTTGAACACTAATCAACAATGACGAATGATTCAGTTGAACAAAACTCACCCTCACAATCATCATAACATGTAATTCAGTTGAACAATAACTACCCTGACATTCAGAACAGATAATACAGTTGAACAATAACTACCTTGACATTCAGAACAGATAATACAGTTGAACAATAACTACCTTGACATTCAGAACAGATAATACAGTTGAACAATAACTACCCTGACATTCAGAACAGATAATACAGTAGAACAATAACTACCTTGACATTCAGAACAGATAATACAGTTGAACAATAACTACCCTGACATTCAGAACAGATAATACAGTAGAACAATAACTACCTTGACATTCATAACAGATAATACAGTTGAACAATAACTACCCTGACATTCAGAACAGATAATACAGTTGAACAATAACTACCCTGACATTCAGAACAGATAATACAGTAGAACAATAACTACCTTGACATTCAGAACAGATAATACAGTTGAACAATAACTACCCTGACATTCAGAACAGATAATACAGTAGAACAATAACTAACCTGACATTCAGAACAGATAATACAGTAGAACAATAACTAACCTGACATTCAGAACAGATAATACAGTTGAACAATAACTACCTTGACATTCAGAACAGATAATACAGTTGAACAATAACTAACCTGACATTCAGAACAGATAATACAGTTGAACATTGTTCATACTTTTTTCTAAGACATTTAGGCCTAGTGCTGTTGAACAATAAACTCACATTCATAGCAAATACTAACTTAGTGTTAGACATTAATCATATGCGCCAACACTGGTCGACAAAGGCCTAATCATCATTTACCCTTGTTTGCAGGTGATGAAGAAGTTGTTTGAATCTCGGTCGATTACAATATTCTCCCTCTATTCTTCCACGTAATTACTTGACAATTGGCTCTAGAGTTTTATCTTCCTCAATCCTATATCCTTAGTGCAAATTTACGAATAGCCCTGATGGGTAGTAAGAAGCGGAAAAAAAACTTAACTCTCATTGGTAAAAATATATAGGCTTATTTATAATTAGCGACAAGCACACTGGTTTAAGGCACTAATCATGTTTGACAAGATTTCCGACCAACGGATGCTGTTGATTCTTCTTTTTCCCTTTAGTGGCTCGATAAAAAAAAGAAGCTATTGACTTCCTGTCCTTAGGGCTTAAAGTAAACACGACCTCCCTCTAAAAGGTTTTTACAGTACTCGCGTCCAAAAACAACTTTGGATAAAATCGCACTCTACCTAAAGATGTCATCTTCTCTGAAAGAATTCGTTGTTTATTTGTTTCCAAGGGTGCTATTATGAACATTTTGTGAAGATAACTGTTCAAACTTCAGGTGAACATATTTAGACTCGGGTATTTTTTTAAATTTGCACCGAATCTTACTACCCGTCTGGACTGACCGCATATTTATGCCAAGGGGGTAGAGGTAAGGAAGGTAGAGTTTAGAGGAAATTCACCTACATTTGCATGGAGGTAGAGTGGAAAACATGAATAACATTTCCTCAGTACCCACCCTGGGTTTGAATCCTGACCTATATGACACTATCAAATAAGATAATACGAGACCGTTACTGTCAATACGTGTAGTTCGCTGTCTGATATGAAGGAGAGGCCAGGATGATTGATTAAATCCCCAAACCTTGACAGCACCAAAAATGACGAACCCAGAAATTTCAACTTAGTACACACGAGCGATATTTTTGTACAAAAATTCAGATCTTAGCTCAGTACATAACTACTATCGTGAGACTGGCCAACAATCATGGAGACTATTAGTTAACAAGTAATTTTAATGGAAACTCTTACTTGCTTTAGAAGTGAGGCAGGGACTAATTTTCAGCGATATTTAGTTATAAAAGCATCCGCAAAAGAAATATAGTCACGTTAATAAATTAAACAGTGATTTCCTTTGTCTTTCAAACAAAAATAAAACAAGGCCACATACAAGGTAGTCATCTTTATTTTGAAAATATTAATGAAAATTGTTTTAATCTAAGTATTTTATAAGACACATTTATAGTTAAAAAAATAAAACTGTTTTGTTTCAAAATTTATATTTTACTTTCAATTTAAGTATACATAAACCATTTCCTGAAAATAATTATATTTGTGTTCTCAACACAAGGATGAACACAATGGACTTAACATTTACTTCACTGGTGATACTTGCCATCACTATTTGAATATATGTGTCTCTTCTGAATTAAGTATGAATATATTGCCCGTGTGTATGGGCATTAGGCATTTTGTCATTCCCACGTTTGACTAATCAGCTCAGGACCACACGTCACATGACTTTTATTATTATTATTAGCACCACGTCTTACTACCTGTTCGGGTTATACGCACTTACGCTAATGTGTGATGGTAGGGTGATTGTGAGATTAAATGGAGGACCTACAGTTTAACGTGGAATCCGAACCACGGTGGAGGCCTGGCATTCCTCACATTCACAAGTTGTGATTAATACACGTCTTGTCAGAGGTGAAGGAAGGGTTTGGCAATCAGATAAATCTTTGCCGGGACCTAGGATTGAACCCCGGACCCTCAGCACAGAAGTCTGACACCTTGCCCCTAGACCACCAGGTCACCCCGCATGACTTTATTGGTACCATCTATCGAATGTGTCAGTTGCTGAATACTTCCTTCGGTGTGTAAATACTGCACATAAGAAAAATATCCACTGGACCTAAGCTCAAAACTGTCAGATATTGACTAAGAGATTGTGGTCAGATTAGCAGACACGTAGCCATGAAATTTCGACAAATTAAAAGTTAGTAAATTATTAAAGAAAATACAACATCTTTGGCCTCTAATAAGAGCCTAACGGGTATGTAAAATGGGCTAAACCCGAATGGGTACTTAGACGCGGTGAAAAATAAATAGAAATGTGGAACATGTAAAGTAATCTCGACGTTGGATGGAGAGGTCAGGTTTTAAATCCCGTCTGTGTGTACTGAGAGTAGTTGTACACATGTAATTTTCTCCCTCTCCCTAGATACGAATGTGGATATATTCTTTCTAAACTGCCCTCTCTTCCCCTATCCTCTTGTACTAGTCATTAATGTTCTTATTTCACTATAAAAGAGTTGAATTACCCGACGTTTCCCGGGATAGATGTTTTTTAGGATAATCTAAACACAATTTTAAAATTTCGTCTTCGAATTGTACATGTTCGTGCATATGAGCTACTAATCTTTAAAATATCAGGCCTCTACATGCGTTAGATATCGCACAATTTGCATGACAGACAAACAGACAAACAAACTATTTTATTAATATTGCTTTGCATCTGACCTGGTATTTGATTAACTTTAAAAATATATAGTTAAAATGTTAAAATTCCTGCTTTGAGGTGCGTATGTTCATGAACAGGGGCTACTAGTTTCAGCCCTCTTCGTGCGATAGGTCGTACAATGCTCATGACAAACAAACAAACTCATTTTATTAACATAGATAAAAAAAACTTTGCCAATAAATATTGAAAATGACCCGTTAGCGGTGAAACTATCCGTTAACGGGAGGAAATGGAAGTAAAATAGGACAGGGAGGAGAGATAGACATTTCCAATTTGGTCGTCCGTGTATTTTACTACCTTCACGGTTCTCGGTGGAAGTCTAGACGCACTTCGCTGAACGCTGTGTTGGTCACGGCACCTAACCTACCGTCTCCTACTCGTACAGTATGTAGCACGAAAAGTGACCGTCAGACACAATACTCTCTCCTGGAAGGTAGGAATTGTACGAACAAACAAAGCGATTACGAAACACTTTGCATTTATGACCCCGCACAGCATGATTCGAAATGGTTGTCGGAGGAGAGCAGTTTTGCGGACAGGGGGAGTTAAGTTGTAACAATGACCAGGGCATCTATGTCGTATGGGGTTTGCTCGATGACGTCTTTGGTTTATATCTACAGTTGATGGCAACATTTCTGAAATTAAAAAATATACTGAACTAGAACAGAATAAAAACTATCTAGCTTATGTTTTATAACCTTTAAAGTCTGAAAGCATTTATAGATTTTGGTAAATAGCAGCATCAGTGGCACACGTGATATAAAGAGTAAAGTTTACAATAGATTTAATTGCAAATGGTGGAGGTCGGCATTAAAATCCAGTGAGTAGTTAGCCAAATGGGAAGTTTAATTGTGGTTTTTCCATCCTCTTTTTATGTTAATTTGGGCGCATTTCCTCTTAAGACAATTTACTCTTCTTCCGTTACGGTTAAGCTGTTAATAATCTTTGTATCAAACTTATAAACACAGTTGACACATCAAATTCAAGAGGGGTTTAATGTCCATACAATTTCTTGCCATATTACGAATGTTAAATTAGACGAATTAACAACAAATTTGTAATATACAAAGTAACTATAAGGTATCCTAAATGTATCTTTATTTCATGTAAAAGAAGTTCCATCGGATGGATGGACAATTGGTTTAAAATTCATCCTACGTTCACACTGAAAGATCACAAGCTGATCTTAATAGGTTCCAAAGCTTATTAGTAGAGCCCGGATTTTATGTGGCATTAAACTACAAAATACGTAACAAAATCAGTTAAAATTTGTAATAATGTGAAAATATATAACATTGAATAAACCTTCTTTCCCCCTTTTAGTAATATATACAAATATTATTTAAACGAAATTTTATTTTAGGGTTGCACATTTCTGAAGAAAGTAACAATTGAAAAACACTTTTCAAAAATACACACGTACAATTACTTTTTTAACAAGTCATATTGTATTGTTAGTTTGTTTTGCACTACTTAAATCTTCCATTAATTAAATATTTCAAATAAATAACATTATATCTCTGATTTTAGAAATCATAACATGTTTGGTCTTGTTTTCTTTTAAAAAGGTTATTCTGCGCTCTATACTATTGGGACAAACTTCAAATTACATTTTATAGATTGATTTTTTGTTCCATTTTCGTCATTTGTTCATGCTTTGCCGCTTTATATTAGTTTCTTCTCCCGACCAAAGAACAACGGGAAAATTAGCTAATAGCATCCAAGAATTATTGTTTTTACAAATCGCCCGATTTGTATTTACAAATTGACACGCCGCGCGAGAGACGTACTGGTGGGGCCACTCACTATCTGGCAACACCACATTCTCTCCCCTTGACAGTACGAAAAACGTGACACAAAGCTACGTTACGGCAACTGTAATCCTATCCGACGAGCCAGTCTATCTGACTTAGTCTATGCTCACTGCCATCCTTTCACTGGATACATTCCTTTATGAAAGTACAAGTTGGATGAAAGTTAGTGACACGTGATTTAAAAGTATTTTCCCCAAGAAAGACATAAATATAATAATGATAAAAACAAACAAAATATATATAATATTTTCGATAGCATGTAGAATTCAATAAAATACGTAAAAATATGTAAAATTAAAACAGAAAATACAGTCCCAAATAACCTAATTCACAGAGTCTAGCTTATCACATTTAGAAATGGCATGATTAAAATATGTAATTACATAAAAATCCGGGATCTATTTATAAGATAGAGCCGTAGTATAATCATTCAAGGTAAGATTATTTCTTTTCATAGCAAAGGTATGGTACACAATAATCATTTCAAGTGTAAGTCCTTATCCTTGCCCCTTAAACCAAATCGGTGATAACATTTAAATAAATAAATCCCATTGCTTAAACAGGTTGCTATAATTCTCGTACTATAAAGGATATTTAATGTCATTGCTTATTATTACTATATGCAAATTTATTTTTCTTTCAGGTAAGTGAAGGGTGCCATATAAACCGCGGCCGAAATGGTGAGTTTAGTTTGAATGTAACTTTGGGGTGTGTACATTTTGGGCCAACTCTAATCTAACTTATATCTATTGTCTCTCAGATTAAAGTAGTTTGAAGATATATGGGACGTGAGAAAAGGTTAGGGTTTTTAAAGTTTTTAAATCAAAATATTGCTTCAGTACAAATATAGAATCTAATTTTCTTCACATGGCGACCTCATCGCTTCTTGAATACCTCTCAAGGATGTCCTGAAATTTATTGACAACTTTTTCTCTTCATTTAAAAAGTGTCTCATCTAATGCCGCTATGTTCATGACAGATATTTAACAACTGTTGATATCACTACGCGAAGAAAATTAAAGTATGTTTCTACTGTATAAATATTTGATTTACTTTGGACAAAAAAAAAGTTTTTCTATAAAAACTGCAAAAAACATTTGCCTTTTATCGCGTCCCCTTCCACCCCACCTTAAAGGTTTTCTTAAAGAAGAATTGGTCGTGGGGGATCCATTAAATTTGAACCGAATGGATTTTTTTAAAATCTCTGGGGACATTTAAAGTCCATTGTTTACCAAACTCCTGTGCTTAATGTTGATATTTTATGAGAGTGTATCGTATAACTGGATGTGAGCAAATACGTATCACCTCATGTGTATTGAACAGAGTAAGACGAAGCATGCATTGAAGCTGGCAGGACACCATTTTGAACAAATTTGAAACAAAATGTTCTTCCTTGGGTTTTTGTTTGTTTCTGTTAAACCTTGTCTTGTTTAATTGAATTACTTATTCTGTTGGTTTGCTTGAACAGTAAAATTTCTCCTAGCTCAGAAAATAAGCATTTCTGGACCCGTATTTTTATAAACTTTTCTTAGTGTTTGTTCAATAGGAATACGCCTTTATAATATTTTACACCAATTAAAATAAACCATGTGTATTAAACAAAATATCAAGTATATATTTTAAAAATGCCACGCGAATAAAAAAATGGGACCATTATTAATTTCAATGTTATATTGTTTATTTTATTGGTAAAAAAAAGTATAGAAAAATCAGGCTAGGTCACAGATAAATAATATACCCAGATACTCAACCTCCAAGTTAAAATGGTTGCGCTCCTTTTGACAGCTTGAGTTCTTTACCACTAGGATCGCTGCGGTTAGTCCTATCATAGCCCAGCAGCGACACTAGCGAAGCCCAGTGTTGAAGGACTCAAGCTGGTAAAAGGAGCGCAGCGAAACCCCCGTAAGGTTGAGAGTCTGTTTCTTACTTGTCTGTGGGCTAGGTGAATAACAATATATTATAATCGAATAGATTGAAAAAGGACACTTTGACATGGAAATCGAACCCCACACCTTTGGTTTGGAGCGCCATAGCTCTATCACTGAGCTATCCAGGGATCTTCCTGTGTTCAGGTTAATGATTTGCTCTTATTTTTAAGGCAGAATCTGTGATGGACGTGTGAATATATTTGTCTACTAAGATCTATCATTGCTACCACAGCCACCGGCGACTCGGCTGTGGTTTTACGCTGCCAATAGGACAAATACATTGTATTGTACATTCCATTATATATATCATAAGATTAAGTGCATCGATATTAGTGTAAAAACTTCTTAAGGTTGGGTGCTAGTGAGCGCGAATTTAGTGCGCTAATTTTACAGTTTTTATAGCATAAACATTTTTTGAACAAAATAAATCTAATTTTTCTTCTATAGAAACATGTAGTTTAGTTTTCTGCACATGCTAATATAAACAGTTTTCGAATATTTTGTCATTAACATGGTGGCATTTGGTGACAAACTTTTTAAATTAAGAGAAAAAGTTGTCATTAAATTCTAGGACCCCCTTGACAGATATTCAAGGACTGTTGAGATTAGCATGTGCAGAAAACTAAACTATATGTTTCTATAGAAGAAATATTTGATTTATTTTGTTCAAAAAATGTTTATGCTATAAAAACTGCAAAAATACTTCTCTAAACTCATGCTCACTAACACCCCACCTTAAGGTTCTCGTCATTGCAACAAAATTTAAGTGCGAGTTCTATTTTGGGATTCTTATCATGAACTTACCCTAATCCAAGCACCGCATTCATGGATGTAAGATGTGACAACACTGTAATATCTCTTCACGGAGATAAAAAAAAGAGTCGGATCTGGAAAGCGGGGGATGGGGGTTAGGCGGAAGAGCGTATATCTTTTTTTGTTTTCCGTCTTAATGTACTCGCCCCCCATTCCCATCTTTTCCCCATTTCCACGTCGTACTCCCATTTTTCACTCCACTCTTCTTCACGCCCTCCCTTACTTCTGTCGTGTTCAGATGACTTGACACTTCTTTTTTCAAACAATGACATATAAATAATTCGTGGGACGCGGATGTTGCAGACAAACAGTTCTTTTATTTTCTAGCGCGTTGAAGAATCTATAGCTAGAAATATTAAAAAAAATATTGTTTTTGCCATGAAAACCTGTGCAGAGCCATTGTCTATTCACGGTAACTTTGGTATTTTGTCGACACTTCAAAGTNCAAAATATATATGGCTTTATTTATGGTTCAAACAATATCAAAATTAAGGTACAAGTACAAATTAGGGGGCTGTGTTACCACAAAAAAAGCACTTCAAAGAGCTTACAGAATTGTTTTTATTTATAATTTTTTCTAGCCTCCGTCAAATGGGGGATGGACCCACCAAACCCCCCCTGAAATTATTGGCTGGCTACGGCCTTGCCTTTTTGACAAATTGTAGTGTGAACTCATATTACTTGCCTAAGTGACAAATATTTGCAAGGCGTATTAATACACAAGTTTACTACCCACACGCGTGGAGCAGGCCAGAGTTCTAATCCCGGTTGGGTGCACTGAAAAGTTTTTTACTAAATGGTTGACCCCTCTCCTTCCACAAAAATGCGGTTATATTTCTTTTCAATTCTACCTTTTTTCATCCCTATACCATTAAATGCGGATAGCCCGGATGGCTCGTATTTGGACGTGACTATACATATATTTGCATAGGTTTTTTTTACTTACTTTTCAACTGAAATAAAAAGCCATCATTACTGTGGGCTGACTATAACAATCGTCTCGGGTGTTGTTTATATATAAGACTATTAAATAATTACATCTGGAAATGGACAGAGGTAGAGAATTGGCCTGCTACGCTAGGTTTTATTCCCGTGTCCAAATATAATTTCTCTTTCTCTCTATGAATATTACATATTACTATAGTAGTCTTCGTACCCAGCCGAACAATCCCCTGAGTCAACTTTCCTGCCTGTTCAAATCACAGGGTTTGAACTAAATCCCAACAGCAGTTCATACTTTGAAAATGTTTAGGGTGAAAAGAGGTAATTTTCTCAAACGTTTCGATAAACATCACTTCTTACTAGTTAAAGAAGATACCATCAACTAATTCAGAGGCTCAAATGGATGTAGTTTCAAATTCTAAGTAGTCGAATAGGGGTTAATAAATGCCTGTTGAAGTATTCAAGTGGCGGTCAAGACACGGCTGTTGAAGTAGTCAAACGGGGCCGAGACATTACTTTTGAAATAGTCAAAAGATAATAAAGACACTCCCGTTGAAATAGAGGTAGACACTCCTATCCCGTGCTTTGCGTTTTAAACCCCGTACAGACTATTTCTATATTCATTCTTTTTTTGCTAGGAATGAGGTAGATAGAATTTAAAGGCATTATACACACATTTACATGAAGGGAATGTGGGAAATTACCTAGGGAAAAAAACACCACTTATATACACCCGATATGAATTCAAACCCTGACCTCACATTTACTGGCAAACCAGTCAATACGAGATTGATGCCTTATTTCACGTGACCACCGGTGCGAGTTGTTCAAAATAGATTTTTGTTCTCGATTTAAAATTATCTAAAGCATGAACTAGATCGTTAAATTTAAACTGAATATAGGAAATAAAAACACTTGTAATTTGGAACCCAATATTTACTTTCGACACAGTATTGTTTTTTAACCCCTCAGTTTAATCTTTGTGTTCATTAAAACATCATCATATTTACATTACGTAGTTGGGATTAGTTTTTAGAATAATAATAGTAATAGTAATAATGATAATAATAATAATGATAATAATAGTGTACTAGTACAACCAGTCTTACCACATCATTTGTAGTGTCAGGTTTAATTTTTGATTGATGTCTATATTTTTAAAACTTTATTGAGTTTTTGTTCACTCATTTTAGCTTCTTAATATTATTTCAAAGTGGTCGAAATAGTATTTTGTTTAGTAGTAAGAAATACTAATACGCATTTATGTAACCATAACATTGATAAAATTTATCACATTGGTTTTCCCCTCCCCTTTCCACGCTAAATCTCAGGTTAAGTCATTAATAACCTTGGTATTGAACCTAGTTTTTAAAAATATATCTTAATGGTATTTATTTGATATATGTATCTATATACATATATATATATACACATAAATGTGGGAAGTAGGTCCTTGCTCTTACTAATTTTGTATTAACTTAATAGATGTAATCAAACAGATTAAAAGCAACTCTTTAAAGTTGTATGAGATTGAGTTGGCCGAATTTCAAGATTATTATATTTTTATGCTAAGCGTATTACTATGCGTTTGACCTATCCACATATGCCTATATTATATATTTACTATCATAGCACGTGTGTTAAAAGGAATTCCTTAAGGTGGAGAAGTAGAGAACGCTGTAAAAGTCTAAAGTCTTTGTAGATTTTTATATAAAAACTTGTTTTTTTTGTTAAAAGAAACAAATATTGCTTCAGTAGAAACATAAGAGTTTAATTTTCTTCACATGTTGATGAATATTTTTCATGTGCATAACGGTATTGGTAGACAAACTTTTTAATGAAGAGAAAAAGTTGTCATTAAATTCCAGAACACTCTGGACAGATATTCAAGAACTGTTGATATCACCATGCGAAGTAAATTACATTTTAAGTTTCTACTGAAGAAATATTTGATTGATTTTGGCCAATGAAATGTTTTGCTATAAAAACTGCAATATCACTGCCCATTTCTAGTGCTCCCCACATCAAGGGTTTTCAAGGGTTCTCAAGGGTTCTCAAGCTAGTTTTGAACTATGTTTTAGATTGTCAGTGTTGAGAAACCATTTATGTATAAGCTTTTTTAAAAAAAAAGTTAGGGATTTTACCTGTTATTTTCATTGATACAAAACATGTACCAACATATTTATTGAGGAGTTAATAATTTGTAAGATAGACTTTAAAAAAAATGTTCATGTTGTTAAGATAACAAATAAAATGTTAAAGGAAGGTCCCCAACATTATTAATCTTAGAGCTAACCAAAAGCGTACAAGTAGTTTCTCAACATAAAGATAAGATGTTAAGAATAATGCAAAACCAGCTTGAACAATCTTAAACCATACGACGACAAAAAGTTTAAGTCTCGGCTGGAAATATGTAAATATATTCTTAAAAACAGCTTTTATTTGAATTACCAGCATCCATGGTCACGTGGACCAAATATCAGGCTCATCTAGTTTGATTTGCTGGTGATGAAGTCTGGGTTTGAATACTAGCTGGATGTTTTCTGCTATTGCGTTACCCACTCTTTCTCCACGCCATGCAAATACAGTTCCTCTAAATACCATTTCTTCATCCCAACCACATTGGCGTAATTAAATTGCGTACATCTCGGATGGGCAGCAAGACGCGGTAATAATAAGCAAATTTAAAATAAAATAAATGTTGTAGACATTGAAATATGGGTTTGTTCCAAAACGTTACCGGTTCCGGCGCCTGTTCCATTATGGTGGTTCTCGGTTCCAAAGCCCACTCATCCGTACAAACTAAACAAAGCTATTTGATCTCAATTATTTTGCATCTTTTCTTATATACGGTATTAACAAAACTCGTCATACGATAAACTAGTAGACATAAACGGTACAAACAATTTGTTTATGGTTTTTTTAAAGCACCGCGTCTTGCTACCTCTCAAGGTTATATGCATATACTAGTTGTACTAATACCCGCCTCTGTGGCGTAGTTGGCTAACGCGCCACCAAGGACGGGGAGATCGAGGTTCGAATCTCGGTCGGGTGAACTGGGGTGATTTTTCCTAAATGGTTTTCCACTCTCCCTCCACGCAAATGCGGGTTTGCTTCCTCTAAATTCAACCTTCCCAATTTCTAATCCATTAGTGTAATTTAGTACTTAAGCGTATAACCCGAACGGGTAGTAAGACGCGGTGCTAAATAATAATAATAATAGTTGCGCTAATGTGTTAGAGATGAGGAAAGTTGAATTCTTAGGGATTTTTTCCCTCATTTGCGTGTAGGAAAGTGGAAAACCATTTAGGAAAAACCACTCTCAGTAAACCCGACCGGGATTCGAACCTTGATATTCCTGTCATCGACAGTTTAGTCTATTTAGAGACTCACGCCTTAGAACACGTTGCTACAGAAGCAGGTGAGAAAATTACTAGCTATGTATATGTAAACTTTATTCATTAAATTATATACATGTATTAAAGGAGATTATATTTATACCTATTTAATTAAAACCACTTTTTAGGATCCAAAACAAGCTCCTATTCTTAAAGGAATTGTCTATGAAACTGAAGCACCAGATTTGAATGGGTAGTAAGATATAGAGACTGGTGGAAAAAAGTAAAAAAAGTTTCCAGTTTCTGTTGTAAATATGTTCGAAAAGCCAATTATAGGTCAAGGTAATCCTGAATCCCAAAAGGATACATACCATATGCCAGATAGATACAGAGGAAGAACACAAGCGCCTCCATCCCTATTCACTGGCTACACCTGTCATGAACATGCAATCACAAAAGTATTAATCATTACAAAAACATTAAAAAAAGTTGTCACTATCAGATGCTATACAAACATAGTTTTTTTTTTAGGATGATCTCCCCCCCAAAGACAGCTTGGTAAATTTTTGAATTGTTTCCAATATTTTATTTTTCTCTTGGAAAAACGTTTGTGTTTTTCGATTAGCAAACTTTTGTTCTAAAATAAAAATTATTTGGGAACTTTATTTTTACATTTTCATTGTTATTGAACAACGTTAACATGTTTACTAAAGTTTTACTTATAAATCAATAAATCATTAAAACGTCAGTAAATATGGTGCCTTTTTTTTTAAACAAATATGATTTTAGAACAAATCATGTAAACCAAATGCGTACAAATCGTTCCCCCCTGCACCCCTCAAACAAAAGTTTAAAAAATATTGATAACAGTTCGAAACTTGCTTGGGGACTTTTTATAAATTTTAATACATGGGTTTTTAAATGGTTCATATAAGTAGGTAGGGTATTTAGAGAAATGGTACCAGGATTAGCGTGAAAAGATGTTGGAAAACACACACTGATATATCACTTGTGTAAAACTATCACATTAACACCAAGCCGAGATTCGAATCGTAACGTCTCCGTCACTGGCAATCCAGTCTCACGTGAACCCGATTTCATAGACCTTGTGAAGATATACTCCATTCACGGTAGGAATTACTCTCTGAAAGGTCTTTTATCCTACCAATATCCTACTATATAATAGATTTCTGGGAAGGAAAAAGGCCTTTCAGAAAACAATACCTACTTTGAACAGACTTTAATTGCTAATAGCTCTCAGCCCGTCAAGACTCTGACAAAAAAAATCTACGAATAAATACGCATATAAACCCCAACAAACGTCTGTCAAGCATGCACACGGGGTGAAAATATCCCATTATAAAAGTAAATATTGAGGCTTCAAAGTTGTGGGACACAATGATGACCGAGTTGCACAATACTCCAATAGATGGCCAATTTAATTGCTTTCGAGTTTTAAGGGCCGAGGGTTTCAGGCGCAAGTTGAAAGGCGAAAACCACTTTTGGGCTATGAAGATGTTATTGAACATTTGTGTTTATTTGTGCTTACATAGATTTAAAAGAATATCTTCATTTATATGTAATAGTAAGTAAATAAATAAATAAACGACCCTTTATAATTCTCAGGTTAATTAAAAAAGCAGTTGGGACTTAATCCAAGTGCCACTCATACGAGTAATAAAACTATCGACTATAAGCGGTCTGCATCATCGTTTAAAATGAATATATATGGTGTTAGACCTCAAATCTATAAATGTTTATAAGCTTATGGAAGATTGAAGGGCGTTCTTTGAAGCTGACATGTTATGAAAATTGTAAGGTTTTTGACTTTGGAATCCGACATCGCAGCTATTATGATAACACTCATATGTTTATGACCTCCCCGAGGTTCAAAGAGGGTATTACAACGTCATCTTTGAAGCCATCATGCTTATGATGATTTATAACGTCAGGTTGGTGTGGACAACATCCTCTCCAGGATAACAGGAGGGGGGCTTGCAGGAGAATCGACAAGTCCTTATAGGCTTATAACTGTAGAGATAGCTGAAAAATACCGATGACTGTCTCCAACTAGGGAGAAAGGTTGATAAGTGGGAGTCGAATCTTGACAGGTTATTGGGATGGGTGGGTGTATAAGATGGTAATTCACCGTTCTGGTTCTGGACGTGGCGTGGTTTGAGAATGGTCGGGAGATAGGAGAGGTGGAAAGCTGGGTGGGAGAGAGAAATTCACCGTTATGGTTTTGGTGTTGAATCGACTTAGAGCTGTATGTTAAGTTGAATTGGACGTTTGGAGTGTACCAGCATTTGCCTGGAATAGGAATGGAAAAGCCTTAACATCTTAGACGATCAGGAAGAGGAAGATTAGGGTAGAGGATTAGGGGATGAGTAATTTAACGTTGTGGATTGAGACGTTGGTTGAGAAACTGATGAGGTGGTGAAAAGAAGGAGAATTGCTTTACAATTTTTAGGGAAACTATCTTAATTGATTCTGGTGTTGAGATAATTCGCAAGGATGGTAGGCTCTCCATTTCTATGGTTTTGGAATGGAATGCACTGCGTTTAACTCAATGTTTTGAAATTGCTTAGGAATGTCATAATTAAAAATGGTTTCCCACTATTCCTTCACACAAATTTGAACACATTTCCTCTGAATGTTTTACCTTCTTTATCTCTATCCTATAAGTATAGTAAAATATCTATGGTCTGGGCGAATAGTAATATGTGTTGGACAAACATTTATATTTTACACTCTTTGTAATGTCTGTTAATCAAAAAATATCGGGAACTATGATGTGTGTATATTTTTGTAGACAAATATTGTAAACTATATTATTTCAAAGGATACTTTTATTTTTACTATGAGAAAATGTTTTTGCTTACCATTAAAATCTTCTTTAAATGGTCTCTCGACATAACCACAGCTCAAATATGTTTTCCTTCTGAAGCTTCACCAAATACTCGTAAGCTAAAATTTTAATAACAACACTTATAACCCCCACCCTAAATCGTTCCTGCACCTTCGGGATGGAATGCGATATATAAATATTTACGGCTTTTGTTTATGGCTCAGTAGATTACAAGCCCAACCTAGCTGTGGCGTGTGTTCATGACATACGATCCTCCCCCTCCACTCTCTAGTCACAGGATATAGGACATACATGGGACATACATGGGACGGTACTGTTATTTGCTATACGCCCCCCCCCCCCCC
>CABFWO010002594.1:84750-115312 GCA_902155825.1 Timema genevievae
TTAGTAAAAGGTCCAACATCTTAGATCAGTCAGTAATGCGTCTACTCTCTGAGATAAAGGTGCTGGACTTCAATTTTCCGCATAGCCTAAACATTTATATTTAGTGAAATTAGTGCTTCCCCTCCAACAGAATCACAGTAATGGATTGATGGTCTAGTAGACTAGGTTTTGTGCCTTTAATAATGCAGTTTGTAAGTCGTGCCCTGGGTAACCACGCAATGGATTACGTGGCTAACCCGGGCAACTTTTTTTTTTTTGCTTCAAACAGACAGAAAATAACCTTAATTTTATTTCTTCTGACCTAGTTTTTAATTAATTTAACAAAATCTAATCCAAATTTTAAAATTCTTGTTTTAAGGCGCACACGTTCGTACACAGGGGCTACAAATTTTTAAATGTCAGACCTCTGAGTGCGGTAGATATCGCGCAGTGCTCATGACAGACAGACAAAAACTTTCATTTTATTAATATAGAAGAAAACCTCTGACAAGACGTGTATTGATCACAACTTGTGAATGTGAGGAATGCCAGGCCTCCACCGTGGTTCGGATTTCACGTTAAACTGTAGGTCCTCCATTTCATCTCACATTCACCCTACTATTACACATTAGCTTAAGTGCGTATAACCCGAACGGGTAGTAAGACGCGATGATAATAATAATAATAATAATAATAATAATAATAATAATAATAATAATAATAATAATAGAAGAAGAAGAAGAAGAAGCTTAAAATGACATGACACTTACTTATGTTAAGTCTCAATAATGAATCCTTTTTTTTAACGCCGTGTCTTACAATATGTTCATGCTATACGTACATATACTAATTATGTTAATGAATAAGGGAATTAGGAATGCTGAATTTAGAGAAATTGTACCTGAATTTGCATAGAGAGAGAGAGAGAGCGAGTAGAAAACCATTCTCAGTACAGCCAAGTGGGATTCGAACCCCGATTTCCCTGCTACCGACAGTCTAGTCAATTGCGAGAGTGATGCCTTAGACCATGCGGCTACTGGAGCAACAAACTTAACTAATTTAACTAACTTGCTAATTTTTTTGAACTAGAAACCATCTTAATGGCCGCCAACTGGATCATTCAGTTTCCAACATCCGCGTGTGTTCTCTGCCATTATCTGTGACTGTATCGGTGAAGAAACTCGTTCGCCGGAACACCAAACGAGTGAAGGTGAACGTGTCGTAATAAAACACTTCAATTGTTGGTTTGGTTATACTATTAGAGCACAAAGGATAACTAACTATATAGACTACAGCTTATAATATGGAATTGTGAATTTATGGCTCTAAGGTATGAATGGATCATTTGGTCAACACAAAAACACTGCTGTCAACGTATCTGTTAATTTTATCTGGTCTTCATAATACAAGACAGAATTTAAATAAGTTAAATCTACAATACATTATGCATATCCAATCATAGTTGTAGATAAAAAAAATGTATGAAATATAATAGATTATGATGTTCTACAAATGGTAGAAGTATGAAAGGATTTTTTTTAAATCCATGACACGTAAAATGTTCAGTATTAATAAATTAGATTTTTTTTAAACTACATATACGGGCTACCCGCATAGTTACACAACTACAGTAGCCCCATGGCTTCTTTGGTGCTGACTGACAGTTCACAGCTGACTTTTGGCAGTCAACATTTAGGTATATACCTAAATTTTGACTGTCAGAAGTGACAGCTGCTAAACACATGTTTTTTTGCAGATCATATGGTTCGGCGTAGGGATACATAATTTGGTATGTTAACTTTTCAAAGCCGTCAGCTGTCAGTCAGCACCAAAGAAGCCATGGGGCTACTGTAATAGTGAACATTCCTCCCACTAAATAGTGTTGGGAAAACTGCGCCTTTCCAGAAAAAAGGGAAAACTGCGCCCTCGCACGAATCATCACACTAATAGGTGATGGGAAAAGTGCGCCCACATGACCTTGGCTGTCTCACCTAAATAATTTTAACAAGGTCGTGTGATCGCACTTTTCTCACGTTCCTCACGACCTTACCATTTTCACCGGCGTAGATCGGTTTGTCGCAGCCTTTTGTTTAGGAGGGGGGATATTTCAAATCGACTAATCGCACATCATGAGGTCTTGAGGAGGTCAAAGTACATCGATTAATCGCACCTGTATCTTTGCCTGTTGTTTAGGTTAGGTTAGGTTAGGTTAGGTTTTTCAATGAAATAAAGATTAGTGTGTATCTGTAAGCATTTGATGTGAAACGTATAAATTGTGTAAAACAGTGTGTGGGGCGCACTTTTCCTTTTTTTTCTGGGAAGGCGCAGTTTTCCCGGGCGCAATTTTCCCTAATCTCACTAAACAGCCTAACCATCCGCACCGGTCGGCACGTGGTCTGGTTTGTTGGTAACGGGGAGGCCGGGGTTTGAATCCCAGCCGGGCGTACTGAATGAGTTTTTTACCTAAATAATTTTCTGCTATCCCTGCACACAAATGCGAGTAATACGGAGTTTATAGTAAGAATATTTTTCAGTGATACGACACACTGGTGCTAGGATAGGGGGCCTATATCAATAAACAATTTTATTTTTCACCGCTATACACATTTGAATTACACAATTATTATTATCATTATTATTATTATTATTATTATTATTATTATTATTATTATTATTATTATTTATCACCGCGTCTTACTACCCGTTCGGGTTATACGCTTAAGTACTAACTACGATAATGGATTAGGAATTGGGAAGGTTGAATTTAGAGGAAGGGAACCCGCATTTGCGTGGAGGAAGAGTGGAAAACAATTTAGGAAAACCACCTCCAGTTCACCCTACCGAAATTTAAACCTCGATCTCCCCGTCCTAGGCAGTCGAGCTCAACACGACTAGCGCGTTAGCCAACTACGCCACCGAGGCGTGTCTAATTACACAAATTGAGTAAGAATGAAGAAGGTACCATTTCTAATAAATCTACTCGAATTTGCCTGGAAGGGGAGTGGAAAACCATTTAGAAAAACAACACCTTTAGTACATCGACCGGTATTCGAACACTGGTCTCTCCATCACCAGCAATCCAGAACATTTTGAGAATGACGGTTTAGAAAATTCGACTTGTGATGCTGATGGTAAACGTAATATTTATTTTTTAAAAGAGCTTCATTGTTGATAGTTATCCCCGAAAGCTATAAAACAAATCAGTCCACAATAACCCCCTTTGATCGCCCTCCTCAAGGTTATTTTCAAGGTCTCTTCTTTTTAAGAACCTATTTTCACACAGGATGCTAGACTGGGTCAGCAAAATCTCGCAACTACGGTAGTAAAAAAGCCAGCGCACGAACAAAAAGAGTCGAGAGAAATGTCTGCTCGGAGGTTGTAAAGATGCGGTTAGTAAGTCCTCGTCAGACGCTCCTGAAGTGAAGACTTGCGGGTCTTAAAGAGCTGTTATTTTTACGAGCGAACGTCCATGATTGGACTGGTAAAATATTTAGACATGAAGAACGCGATAAATATAAGGCGTACCCAAGAGTGTGAGGTATGTGGAAGGGTTGAGTGTTGGCTGTAACCCCCCCTCCCCCGGACTCATGTTAAAATGTTAAATTAACATCCATATATATTATATTTTAGTTACTCAATACAATGTAACCAACGATTAGCGAAGCGTCCACGTCATTTGAAATGTAAAAGTATTTTTTTGCATAGCCATTCAAATTAAATTGTGTTGAATTGTGTACAGGCTATTGTATTGGCATAGTTAAACATAGTAGGTCTCATATCTACTGAATAGACAAAGATTATATTGAATTTAAAATTTCACCCCTTCCCGCTACCCTCCTCCACCACCTCCTTATTTCTCTAGAATAAATG
This sequence comes from Timema genevievae, assembly GCA_902155825.1. Classification (NCBI taxonomy): domain Eukaryota; kingdom Metazoa; phylum Arthropoda; class Insecta; order Phasmatodea; family Timematidae; genus Timema; species Timema genevievae. The sequence goes on from CABFWO010002594.1 coordinate 88,600, forward strand.
CCTGCGTACACCCCTGATGTAATTCACACTTGGCCGGGATTCGAACTCTGACATCTCTGTCAAGGTCAGCATAGACAAAAAGACCACGTGCTTATCAATGCGTATAGATAAAGGAAAATAACGCGTAGTCACGATATCCACCGGACTTTCTAAATCGACTTAATCGACGTGCATAAGTGTTTGTAGCTTCATTAGAACGAGCCTAACTCAGATCGGTGGGCGTGCGGACTAAACGTCAAGCTCGTCTAGTCTTGTTTGCCGGTGACGGAGAGGCTGGAGTTTGAATAAACGAGTGATGCTCTGAGGAAGTGAACCCGCATTTGCGTGGAGGGAGAGTGGAAAACCATTTAGGAAAAACCACTCTCAGTTTACCTGACCGAGATTCGAACCTCGATCTCCCCGTCCTCGGTGGTCTAGCTCAACACGACTGGCGCGTTAGCCAACTACGCCACCGAGGTGGGTCCCTCNGAATGTTGGCTCCCCCGCCTTTACCCCTCCGGTTATTTACCCAACGACTGAAACAAAACACGACCGCGCCGCGCCGCAGTAAGGCCGGAACAACCCTTCGATTCTCTTTTATTTCCGTTTACATATTCATCAAGAGAAGTTGCTCGCTTCCAAGATGGATCAATTAAAACTGTAGCATTTACAGCATTAACTACCTCATTATGCGCCCTAACGACGTAATTACGTATGCGTTGGATTGTGAGGGCCCCATACTGGGGATTGCTTGCTTACGGGACTGTGGTTAGTGTGATGAGAGACAGTGGTTCGATTCTCGAGGGGTGGATATTCTTCACGAGGATGAGTGCTCTTTATTACCCGTGCTGGTGGGCCTACGGACCAAATGTCAGGCTCATCTCGTCTAGTTTACTGGTGGCTCTAATCCCAGCCGGCAATACGAATTTTTTAAAAAGGTTTTCCCCATCCTACCTCTCAGAGAATGCGGTTACATTTCTTCTAAATTCCCCATATCTTCCACATTAATGTAGTTAGATTTCAAAAAGATATTATTTGACGTTCATTTTTATATTCACGTTATACCTATATCATAATTTGACTTACAAACTGGCGTAACATAGGGGATACACCTAGTCACAGGGCCTATACAATTTCTTATTGGATACCAGGGCGAGTTAGCATACACATAGGGCCAGTTTCATAGTCAGATTTAGTACGCCTCAAGTGCGAGTCGATACTAAATACAGGACGACACCTACCTAGACCAAAATGGAATGGGCCAGTTTCGCATATGAAACTGGCCCATTCCATTCAATTTCAGGTAGGTGACGTCTTGTATTTAGTATAGCGCTGCACTTGAGGCGTTCTAAGTCTGACTATGAAACTGGCCCATAGTAATTATCTTTGTCCCCTACCGTCCTGAATAAAACCAGACCAGCCCAGACTGGTGTTTGGCCACTATAGCCGCTAAGTCATAGGGCGGGCTAGTTTTAAAATTCTGCTATCAGTTAGTAAATGTATGCGCTAGGGTTAGGTTGTAGTATTAGACATGCCGTCGTAGATTATATCTTTCAGAAAATGTTGTTTTCATGATTATGTTTAACATCATGGCTACCCGCTTCGCTGGTCGCATGTTCTATAAAGGTATCATTCTCGTAGAAGACTAGACTGCAGATGACTGAGAAATTGTGGTTCGATCCCTGTCAGGTGTACCGAGAGTGTTTTTTCCGGAATGGTTTCCCACTCTATCCACGCAAATGCGGGTACACTTCTAAATTCATTCTTCCTCATCTACAATCCATTAACGTAATCAGTACATATGCGTATAGCCCGAACGGATAGTTAGACACGATGTTAAAAAAACCAATAAAAACATGTTTATTATCGAATTAATTTAAGGAATAGAGATGAGGAGGGTATTTTAGAGGAATTGTAGTCTCATTAGGGGAGAAAAGAGAATACTAATACCACACTTGTATAATATTTTTGTGTGCACTGCGTCTTACTACCCATTCAAGTTACACGTTTATGTACTACTTACGCTAGTAGTTTTTAGGAATAAGGAAGGTTATATTTAGAGGAAGTGTACCCGCATTTGCATGGCAGGAAAACCATCCTCAGTACTCCCGACCGAGATTCAAACCTGAGTCTTCCCGTCATTGGCAGTCTAGTCTACCTTGAGAGTGACGCCGAAGACCATGCGGCCACCGAAGTGGGTAGTCAGATATAATTATATTCTTTCCTTCTTCCCACACCACGCAAGTAAAAGAGATGTGTGTGTGTTACTTTGTCAAGTTACTGCACCGCAAGGGGCAGCACCAGTCATGCGCAACACACCCGAGACAGTAATAACCATGCACTCTATCAACCAGATTTAATAGCAGGTTTCTGTAAGTTCACTTTGACAGCTAAGAAAGGAATAATAATAATAATAATAATAATAATAATAATAATAATAATAATAATAATAATGTGAACTTCCGGTCTGCAGGCCATATGTCGGGCAAGGTTGGCAGCAGAGAGAGAAGGTGTCTTTGTTTCAGCCCCACCTGGCCACCTGGCCACCTTTGTGTCAGTCTCGACAAGTGATAATCAGACGAGCAGACCCCAGGGTGAGAGTAGTCATAACCCGCGTCGATGCTCGCACGGTCTAAGGCGCCACGATCACGTTATACTGGACCGCCGATGAAGGGGTTAGTTGGGGTTCGAATATAAGTCGGCCGTACTAATGGCGTGTTTGTTTATTTGAATGATTTCCAACCATTCCTTTATTCAAACGCAGTTACATTTGATTTAAATTCTACCACTGTTGCGACACCATGGGAAAGAAACGGCACACTGTGACGACACCGTATGAAAGAAACGACGCACTGGGCTGACGCCGTGAGCAAGAAACGGCACACTTTGACGGCACCATGAGAAAGAAACAGCACATCGCGACGACGCCGTATGCAAGAGACGGCGCACTGGGCTGACGCTGTGGGAAAGAAACGGCACACTTTGACGGCACCATGGGAAAGAAACAGTACATCGCGACGACACCGTATGCAAGAGACGGCGCACTGGGCCGACGCCGTGGGCAAGAAACGGCACACTTTGACGGCACCATGGGAAAGAAACAGCACATCGTGACGACGCCGTATGCAAGAGACGGCGCACTGGGCTGACGCCGTGAGCAAGAAACGGCACACTTTGACGGCACCATGGGAAAGAAACAGCACATCGCGACGACGCCGCATGCAAGAGACAGCGCACCGGGCTGACGCCGTGAGCAAGAAACGGCACACTGTGACGACACCATGGACAAGAAACGGTTCCCTGGGACGTCACAATGGACAATAAACGGCACATTGTGACGATGCTGTGGGCAATACACTTTCAATTTACAAAGCCAAGAGAATAATAGGAGGTTATGCACCGTCATTTGACTTCGGCAGAGTGGAAAATAAATTTAAAATAGGCTGTCAATAAACGTAATTTATCAGCAGCATCAAATGAATATATTCTTCATATTAGCGTAATCAAGTCTGATACAGCCTTTATATAAACTCCATCAAGTGAAATACGGTCCTTCTATAGTCATCATCAAGTGAAATACGGTCCTTCTATAGGCATCATCAAGTGAAATGATCCTCAAATCAACGTAATCATTGGAAATACGGTCTTCATATTAACTTGCTTATTTTAATATATTGATAGGAAAACACTTTTACTTTCGTGTCCTCCCAAGATTTCTGTGGTGTTAACAAAGGTGTTCATAAGCCACGCTCACCAACCTAGACAGGGCAGCGACATTTTAACGGGGGCATTTTGGTTCATCTGTTGATAAAAGACTAATGGCATTGGCGCTGTCTGCTTGTCTGGCCGTGACAGTCTCTTTACCGTCCCGACATTGTAAAGCAGAGTAGTACAGTCTACTATCCTTATTTTACATTCAGCCAGGTCCCCTATCCTTAAGTCACTTTATTACCAGCACGTTCACAAAACGTGGCTTTTGAAGGGGAAAAAAAAAAGGTCACTATTCCGATTATTTCTCTTTCGGGACGAATTTAAACATTACAGTTGGAATTGGAGCGGTTGTTAAGGTCTATTTGTTATCAGGAGTGTCGACACAACAAGCAGAGTTTTTTTTTAAAGAATAAAATAAGTATTTTTTTTGTACAAACGTGACTATATTACTCTTTATTTTTTATGTCAGCTTGTTATATTTCACTTTTTTCAGGAATTTAAATTATATATCATATTTTAAACTACTGGAAGTTTTGAGCACATTACATATTTTCTTTTAAATAAATTACACTATAGTACTACTAGTTTTAATATACTGCTACAACTATTACATTTTTTCCCCTTACTACCCATCCGGCTTACTAGAATACTTACACAAACGGGTAGATATAAGAAAGGTAGAATTTAGAGGAAATGTACTTGATTTCGCATCGAGGGAGAATGGAAAATCATTCAGGAAAAACCATTGAGTACGCCCGATTGGGATTTAAACCCCCGACCTTCCCGTCACCGGTAAACAAGACAAAATGGTATTTAATCAATCAAGACTAAATGGGCTCGACATCTAAATCACGTGCCCACTGGCGTGGGCTTAGAGTAATTATTTTTGTGATCGTTAATATTATATTTAAACATAATTAAAAAACAGCTCATACAAACCTTATTCAAAAAAAAAATATTTCAAGACTTGGTTCCAAACTCTCATAAATTATTTCCCTTTATTTGCAACTTGGTGGAAAAAGAGTAGATTACTGATCTCGTTATTTTCTTTTTGTGTTCTTTGTTCAGTCTTCCCCAACACCCGGGGATAGATTGGAACAGTAGGTTTAGCCATAGGAGAGGGGGGAAAAAAAGCAGAGTAGTAGTTACAGACTTACTAAAATCAACAAACGAATGCTTCTGAGAACAAAATAAAGGATCGAATGAAAACACAAAAGGTTTCCATGACAGCCACTCCATGGCCGACAGCACAGTAAGCTCTGCTCATTCGCACAGCGTCTTAGGGGTGGGAAATAGTCCCATTAGCTCTGTAATAAGATACATTTTTTAATAGACTATTAGTTATAGTTAATTCAATTGCTTATTACTAATATCAGTGGGCACTCAGATTGTCAGGATCATTTAGCCTGAGGTCGCGGCTCGAATCTCGGCTGGAGTACTGAGAGGGATTTTTCCAAATTTGTTTCCCTCACTCTTCAAGCAAATGTAAGTACATTTATTATAATCCACACCTTTCTCATTATTATTACATTCGTGTATTTTAAATGCGTATAACGATGAAAAAAAAATCGTTTATAAATACATACTAGCAACAATGTTTGATATCAATTTATAACCTAAACCTATTTAATACAAACTAACAGGATTAGAAAAGCGAAAATCTCGCAACGGTATTTAGACAGCCTAAGGCGTCGATCTCGCAATATACTGGATTGCCGGCTACGTGATGTCAAGGATCGAATCTCGACCGTGAACACAGGGGGGGGTTTCCACGTGCGATTTATCATTGTTGTTTTTCAATCTCAGCTCCACGCTATTGCGAGTGTCATTCATACTACCGAGGAAGGTATACCTACATTGTCGTATTGGCGTGGGGGAAGAGTGGAAAACTACTTAGGAAAATCTACCTCAGATATCCGGGAGGGATTCGAACCCCGACCTTCCGGTCACCGTGGAGCCTGATATTTTTGTCCATAAGATCATTAATGTTGGAGAATTGATAGCCCATTGGTTTATAAGAATAATATTTAAGAGCTGGCCTATTTATTATTTGACACATACCTTGGTATAGGCTATCCACCGTAGGAGTGGTGGTAACTGACAGCTAGCAAAAGTTACCAGATCTACTCTCATGTATCCATTCGCCAAACCATATGATCTACAAGACCATACGTTGAGCTGCTGTTACTTTTGGCACTCGAAATTTTCAAAACAAGCATTTGGTTTTCATTGATATTTTTCTTTTCAGAGTTTTTACATTATTTAAAAACAAACTTATGAAAATAACTGTTTGGATGTTTCATTTTGTGGTATTGGCGTCTGTAGTTTACTTAAAATTTGCTTTACAAACGAGAGCTTTATAAAGGCTGCCCTTTATTCATAAATCAAGATGGCGAACCAGCCGTAGCAGGGGTGGTTGTTGATGTCATACAGACCAAGTTTGGTTGTGTTCATGAGCATGTGTTTACAAAATATCTTTGAAATAATATTTTATATGGCTCTTTCTTTCAGTTATAAAAAAAAACATAAATTTATTTTGGTGCCAGTTATAAGAATACAAGTGTGAATATAATAATTTTTAATCTATTATTTCATGCACTATAACATAATTATATTGTTGCCACAACCGTGAAATAAACAACAGAATACTGTATTAATATTTTTTGTTCTTTCAATTAGTTACGAAAGAGCCAATCGTACAGTAATCCTTAGGGAAGTATAATTACAAGCTTTTAATAACACTTTTGATTGGTTACCAAGAAAATAATTATTCTAATATTAGTGACTTTCAACCAACCTTTGCAAAAAAAAAAATCTGCGAGCTATCAGTTACCACCACTCCTAAGTTGGATGGACTCTACTTTGTTTTTCAAATACAATCTTTCAACAAATTGTTTATAATCACCATGACAACCAGTAGAAAACTTGATTGTTAGCTTGTTATTACAGCCACTAAAGTAGTAATTAGCCGCGCTACTTCAATATGCTTCAAAGAACTTGCGTTGTAAATCACTCGAAGACTCGGCACGATTGCAACACTTGGGTAACGAATTGGCGATTTAATTTACCCCCCTTCCCCTCGTCTCTGGCCCAAGTACCCCCCTCTTACCAACACTGGGTGTGTCTCGGAGCTGAAACTGCTCTTTATATTATTTAAAAGAAGAATGATTTAACTGGCTGGAATACTTTATTGTCTTGGTGGGTGCAAACGGCTCGCAAAGGAAAATTTTAACTCTACATTACTCGGACGCAAGGGGTGTCATTACAAGTGCTCATTAAAAATCTCCATTCACGGTAGGAATTACTCTCTGAAAGGTCTTTTTTCCTACCAATATCCTACTATATAATAGATTTCTGGTAGGGAAAAAGGCCTTTCAGAAAACAATTCCTACGGTGAACAGACTTTAGATACAAATACAGTCTAAATGCACAGTGTTACACGTCAGGTACATACATCGCACGAATATATTTTATCTGACGAAAAATTCAAACTTATTAATCATCACAACTAAGTTGCAGTTTACTGGTGATTGTTTGCTTGAATTAGTCTAAAAAAACATGATAGGGAGCGGGAAATTTTAGGAAATAAACTTGCCATCCCACCGTCAGATTCCCAGCATGTTCAAGAAGTGCTCCTCTAGACCTGTGTAGTCAGTCTGTTTAACCGCTAGAACACACGGATGTAGGCGTGTAGCGACGTGTATTGACGGTCAGAACCAGAAGTTCAAACACTGCTCCTGACCGCTAACGTATGGTTTGCGGCGATGCCGATAGTTGGGTTTGTTTGCAATGGTGCGGACCGCGACAGGTAACGAACGGCCCCCTTCCTTCACCGCAAGACTCGGGCATGTCCTACCAGTCATTGGCGCCGCAGACATAACGTGGGTTGGGTTGTGTCTACCTATCATTCGCAGGAACTAATACAAGTATCAAATTTGATATTTTATTCACAGAGGATTACAATTTTTGTTTGGTCTAAATGAGAGGAAACAGAGTCACTTTTGTAAAGGGAAAGTGGGAAAATATTTTGGAAAATCTACCCAAGTACACCCGGCTATTATTTGAACCAAGATGCTAGATGAAACTGTTCGCGTTTGTTTGCACGCCCACAGTTGCTTTTAAACTATACCACATTAAAGGAAGTATACCCGCTTTGGTGGCCGCATAGTATAAGGCGTCACTATCCTGTTAACGGGTTTCAACTCTCCCTCCACGAAAATTCGGGTACAACATCCTTCAAATATAACCTTCCTTATCCCTAACTCATTAGCGTAATTAGTGCATATGCGTATAACCTGTATAGGTACAGTAGCCCCATGGCTTCTTTGGTGCTGACTGACAGCTGACGCCTTTGAAAAGCTACCGGACCAAATTATGTATCCCTACGCCGAACCATATGATCTGCAAAAACATGTGTTTAGCAGCTGTCACTTCTGACAGTCAAAATTTAGGTATATACCTAAATGTTGACTGTCAGAAGTCAGCTGTGAACTGTCAGTCAGCACCAAAGAAGCCATGGGGCTACTTTAGTAAGACACAATGCTAAAAAAAAAAGCCCACTCCCACTCCCGGTCATCAATAACGTCGCTGTGAAAGGGGAAGTCCCAATTATAAGGCAGTGCGTCCAGTAAATGTGTGTATTGCTCTACATGCCCTTCAACACACTACGATACCGCTAGAGATTTAAATATCATAGCAGAAATAAAATTATAGCACACATATTAAGCTATTTTATTTACCGTATCATGTTTGGATTTTATTTATTAGAGATCTAAGGCGTCATTCTCGTCTTGTTTGGTTTGCCGGTGACGTAGAGTTTGAGGTTCATCTTCCCCCCCAAGTATGCCGAAGTATTTTTTTTTCCCAAATTATTTTCCCCTTCTCCTCGGAGCAAAAGCTGGTAGCCTATAGGCTGTTTCCTGTACTTTACTCATCTCTCCAGCCCAGTGTATACACACGGATAATCCTGAATGATAGAAAGTCAAGGAACACGTAAATAAAACGGATTTTTTTTGGGAGGGGGGGGGGGCGCCCCACGAAAGCTACTTTTNGGGGGAGTCAAAAGTAAGCTACTTTGATTCTGACACGGGTCAATTATCTATGAGCTAAACTGATTTAAAATACCGGTTAGGTTAAAATTTAATCTTCATGTGGGAAAAAAGCAGGTTAAGGCTACGCAGCTCACTCACTATACCTGAACATGTGGTTAAATGGCATAAGGCGTCAAACCTGTGGTAGAATACATTTCTGGGTGACTAGAAGATCGAGGTTTGAATCCCGTACAGGTGCACTGGGTTGGAGGTTTTTAACATATTAGGCCTATTTATAATTGTGATTTTCCTATACCCTTTCACGCAAATTTGGGTGCATCAAAATAGAGATGCTCTAATCCCTACCTTATAAATTAATCCAATAAATAACCTTTATGTTTAAATTCGCAATTATTTAAGTAACAAGACTTCCAACAAATCACCTGTAAAAATAAACATAACGTAAGTTTTTGCTACAGTATCAAACCAAGGTCCCCTGCCTGAAAGTCTTTCCCTCCCGCCCCTTTCACGGTAGTAATTAGTTTGAAGGACTAGAGTTGAATCTCCTCCTCGCATGATTTCCGAGGCCGCGCGTTCTAGATCCCGGATTCTGACGAGAGACGTGAATCACTTGGCCTAGCCCATACCAACACTTGACGAACTAAAGGCCAGCCTCGCCCTTCAGTCAGTCAACTGTCTCTCTCTCTGTCTCTCTCTGGGTGATCGTTACACTCCGTAAACAATACTGGCCAAAAACTTATAACCCGAACGGATACTAAGACGTGCTAAACAAATACTGGCCAAGGAACCAATTATAAAGTGTCCATGGGCTCTGAATTCTCTTGGAACATTCTAGAGCCCTTGCTATCCACCCTTTGTAGGACAGTTCATACGAGGATCCATGCATTGCTCCATACAGTTATATTATATCGCTGACATGCCACGTTTGTTTGTGCCGCGCGTTTTACTATCCGTACGTGTGTTTAAACCAAGGGGATAAGGAACGCGGAATTTTAAAGTAAATGTACCGGCATATGCACGGAGGGAGAATGATAAACCATTTAGGAAAAAAAACACTCAGTACACACGGCCGGGATTCAAACCACGAATTCCCTATCACTGGAATACATTGCTAAATGAGTCTGACGCATGCGTATTTCAATACATTTACCTCTTATTTATACACGTTCGAGTTTTTTAGAATATTTTCACTAATACGGCATGGATAAGGAAGATTGACTTTAGAGGAGTTGTACCAGCATTTGTGCCGAAGAAAGGGGGAGAAACCGTTTAGGTAAAAAAAAACACCTCAGTACACCTGGTCGGGATAAAAACTACTACCTCTTAGTATCCGGCAAACCAAACTTCATTGAGCCTGACATTTAGGCTGCGTGACCACTGATGCAAATTCATTCCTCATGTGAACAAAAGTAACTAGGGTCACTCTCCTGTTTCACCCGATTTAAATTTAACTCTCCAAGTTAAAATTCTCCTCGCGTGCGCATTCTGTTACTATTTTATGAGAGTCTGCGCACGTCCGCCTGTTTGCGTGCAGAGCATTCGGCCAACAGGTGGCCCGCGGTCCGCCGACTGGGAACTCGCCATGTTTTACAAAGCTACGTGTTAGCGATGGGGTTTCTTGACGTCCCAGCCCCAACTATTGCACAACTCTCTCCTCTCCTTGAGATTCACAGTTTGGTCACAACTCGACAAAAAGTTTTTTTAAACTCCAATCTATGTACCGTCCTGTTTATCCTAATATTTAAACTAATGGGATAAAAAAAGAGGAAGTATACCTACATTTGCATGGAGGGAGAGTGGGAAACCATTTAGAAAATGAAACCTCTGTTCATTATTATTATTATTATTATTATTATTATTATTATTATTAGCACCACGTCTTACTACCCGTTCGGGTTATACGCACTTACACTATATGTGTAATGGTAGGGTGATTGTGAGATGAAATGGAGGACCTACAGTTTAACGTGGAATACGAACCACGGTGGAGTTTTGGCATTCCAACACATTCACAAGTTGTGATTAATACACATCTTGTCAGAGGTGAAGGAAGGGTTTGGCAATCAGATAGATCTGTGCCGGGACCGAGGATTGAACCCCGGACCCCCAGCACAGAAGTCTGACACCTTACCCCTAGACCGCCAGGTCACCACCTCTGTTCACGTGGCTGGAGTTAGAACCCTGACCTTACCGTCATTGTAAAACCAGACAAGATGGAACTGATGTCTTTGTTTGAGTTCAGCCTTATAATATAATCAAATTACGTTCGTAACATTGCGATTATTAGAAAAAAAACCTTATTATTCTTGAGAAATTCACAACTACACAAATATCTAATAATTAAATTTAATTGGTTCATTTTAACACAAGGAATATTTAACAACTTAACCTAAGGGGTAAGAATAAGGAGATTAGTTTGGAGGAAAATTGCACGCATTTGCATGATGTAGAAATGGAAAATCACTTTTGAATCACTCATGAAAAACTACCTAAATTTCACTCAGTCGGTATTAGATATTAAACCTCCTCATCATCAGAAAATTCACTCTATTGCGAACCTGATTGCTTGGACCGCGTGATCTCCTGTACGGTGTTCAATAATTAAACGACAGAAAATGTCGGTAAGTGTAAATGTTATAGCTCAGTGAACTTAAACTCGGATCCTGAATATGCTTTCATATATTCATACGCCAATGGTTTTCAGAAATGTTGTCAATTTGGATATATTTCTAACAAACAATGTGCCCTTCAGTCAATATTGGCCACTCTATCTTATATATTTATACTCGTATTTTAAGGGTTCTTACGTTGATATTATTACTTTACCTTATGTTGCTGACTTCTTTATAATAATTTTTGGTGTTAGTGTAATGTAGTTTTATTCTATGTTGTCATGTCACGTCTAGTACTATACCTTAGCTCAGTCGGTAGTGCGTGGGTCCTTTATTCAACTCCTGGCATGTCAGAAAATGATGAACTGTCGACCGGAGGACTGGACACTTGACTTTGTTTTAATATTATGCTGGTTTGAAAGCTGTTAGATGATATAATTAGTGTATTCGTCAAGTGTACGATAAATATATTTCTAAAAGTTATCTGGAACAGTTTCCCATAGTAATTAACTTTTCTTTTCCCTCTTACCTTACATTATACATTAAAATTGACCAATTGTAACTTTTCATTTCCTTCTTAGCTTACAATATACATTAAATTGGTCAATTGTATTTTACTAGGTTGAATATTTATCATAAAAAAATGTTTTATATTTCTTAATAATGTTATAGTAATCAAAGTATATCATACTTTGTCCCTTATTTGTGTATTAATTACACTCATTATACATACCACACATTATATACATTGACGCTAAATGCGGTTCATGTTACATGTCATAGTTGAATGAAAACCAAGCATTTCTATTCAATTCTGGAAATTACATCCCTCTAAATATTCAAAACATTGACTAAAACAACGCGTTAAGTCACATCTGGAATATTCTTCGATAACACCAAGTGAGCCCATCGACAAAATATATTATTGTGGCAATTGCCAACCATGAAACAGCAGTGTGCTGAAGAGGCCACTAACTCGCACTAGTGGTCACGTGGATAGAGGTGTCAGATCCATCGTGTCTGGCTTTATGGCTGGGTGTAGGTAGAGGATTGAATCCCGATCTAATATATTGAGGTGCTTTTTTCCTTAGTGGTTTTTCACTCTGGCTCGTCACCCAAATGCAGGTGCAGTTCTTATTAAATCTTACCTAATATCTCTCTCACACATTAATGTAAATATACTGATAACCATAATGGGTAGCAAAGCCGTGGAACACAGACAAAATGGCCAGTCAGAAAGTTTTATTCACAGCACATCTTAGCTTCCAACTTCCTCAAATGTTCTATAATGGGCATGAAAATATAAATAATTTTATACTTTTACGGTATGCTTGATTATTTTAAGATTTTTTTTACAAATTAACTAAATATCAACAATCATATTCGAAAGTTTGCTTTATGCATTGCCTTTTGAATGGTGTGTAAGGTAGACATAATCTGCTCTAGGTCGTAACAAGGAAGGGGGAAACGGGGTAAAGGGACATAATGTTCCAAGAACCGTCATGATGGGGATATTCAACTATTTATCATTAATTGATAAAAATGTGACTAAAAATCAAGTTGTCACCCACTTCGCATCAACCACTTGACTCATAAATATAGCCTATCCCTTACTTGTACCTCTTACTAACAGGTGAGGTTTTATTACATAATCCAGAACTGAGTTTGATACAATTCAACTACTACCGTGTGGAAAACCAACTGTCATGGCGACTAAAGGCAAAACAAGTCGCTATCATGGCAACTTTTGTGGAATTTATTAGCAGTGAAGGTGATAATTTCTAGTAAAGCTTAAGTACAAACGTATGCTCATGTTTTTAAAACAAAAGTAAAAGGAAATATCTTTGTTTCGTTTAAAGGTTTGATGGAAATGGTTTTAATTAAATTCATTTTATAGATGTATAGAAAATAAATATAGGTCTACTTATTTGTTTCAAAATAAACATTAAAGTTTTAATTCATACATTCACAAACGCATTTTTTTGAAAGGAACTATATATATATATATATATTTTTTTGGTAAATTCAATCATTCCCTAAGCAAGAATGAAAAAATCCTATTTTTCTTAGTAGTTATTTCACTGGCTATTTTGTGATCGCTGTCATTATTATTTGAATATAAGTTTATATGCCGAATTAAGTACAAAAACATCACCACTTAATAGATTACTATAGCGTTATAATAACCAAGTTCCAACATTTAGAAAAAAATCGCACCACACTGGGTATGAATGAGGAAGGTAAAATTAAAGAAAGTATATTCACATTTTCATAGAAGGAAATCCTCCCCGACTGGGATTTTGTCCCCAACCATTCCATCATCGGCAAACCAGGCTTGATGATATTGACGTTAAATCCTTGTTTCCACCTACAGTAGCCCCATGGATTCTTTGGTGCTGACTGACAGCTGACGGCTTTGAAAAGCTACCAGACCAAATTATGTATCCCTACGCCGAACCATATGATCTGCAAAAAACATGTGTTTAGCAGCTTCCACGTCTGACAGTCAATATTTAGGTATAGACCTAAATGTTGACGGTCAGAAGTCAGCTGTGAGCTGTCAGTCAGCATCAAAGAAGCCATGGGGCTACTGTATATAGGTAGCTCCTTACTAATACAGGTTTCAGACTGAATATACATCGGGCAAGGCAGTAGTGCGAATGTTATAACACCATTTAGCTGATGACCCATTACTATAATTTGAATCTATTTTATGCCATTGGATTTAGGCTGGAACTGGTCTAAGTTTGTCATCATATTTTACATATATATGATTTTGGCTACCGGAAGGCGAGTCGCTGCCATCCTCTGGATGGATTTTTTTATTTTTGGGGAGGAGGGTGGGGGGCACTAATTTGATCTGCCCCGGGCGCAAACACCCCTCGGAACGTCAGTGCATCCGCTACAATATTTGTTGTGATTACGAACGAAATAAATATTTTACTAGCTATGAGATATGTGGGTCACTTATGTATAAAAGAGAGTTTTAATTATCCCGAATGATGTTTGAACCTTAACCTGTAAAAATAAATATAAATAAGGATAATTTTGTGAAATTAAACAATTTTACTAAATTCTTACTCAAAGTTTTGGTAGCTAAATTCATGCCACAGGAACACGTTTAAAAAACACGTCACATACGACGTTTTCCCTCACCGAGTTTCATTTGTATTGTAGCAAGCAGCTAGAGTTGTAGGGTATTGTTTTACGTAGCCCCTGCTGTATATGCGCTTTCCCGACGCTCCTAAGCACGTCTAGTTGCCTACATCGCGCCTGGCGGCCCCTCCTGCTTCCGAAAATATGACATCGAACTACAAACATAACTGTACTGTCTATTAAGACATCAAATATAGCTCAGTAACGGTAATAGTATTTCGCCCTCCAGCAGAGTATATAGAAGGCAACAGAGACTTTACCACAATCACTGGTATTTTGTTAACCCAAGAATAGATTCATACTGTAGATAGGGGTTTTGGTGCATGACGCGTGTAGATATTATTGCGTGATTATTACTCTAAACTGATGTTTGGGTGTATGGCACTCGCAGTCATTCTCGTGTGATTCTTATTGTAGACTGCTGTTTGGATGAATGGCGCCCGTATTCATTCTTGCGTGATTATTACTGTAAACTGATGTTTGGGTGTGTGGCACTCGCAGTCATTCTCATGTGATTCTTATTGTAGACTGCTGTTTGGATGAATGGCGCCCGTATTCATTCTTGTGTGAATATTACTGTAAACTGATTTTTGGGTGCAAGGCGCGCTCAATCATTCTCGTGTGATTCATATTGTAGATTGGTGTTTGGATACATAGTTCACGTAGTCGTTATCGTGTTCATGCTGTAAACTTGTGTTTAGGGGGAATGGCGCGCCAAGTCATTCTCGCGGGAGTCCTCTTCTAGGCCATCCCCGCGAGGTGAGCGGTCTGCACTGGATTTCCAGGAGAGAAAGAGAATACATCTATTCAAAGCTGGCAAACAGTATACCCAAACAAACAAACAAACAAACAAACAAACAAACAAACACGCTAGCCCAAAGCTGACTTCTACCGACGAAACAATAAAGGGTATATGGCAGAGCTTCGATGCTAGAGGCAGCCTTTTGAAAATAATGTCACATAAAAATGAAATAGAAAAACCAACATTTGAAATGATTTTTTTTTTAGTGTTTTAATTTTTGTTATATCTTCAATCAATTGTAATTAATTATTTTGACCCATTGTCTCTAGGGTGTGTACCTATATAAGAGATACAAAATAAAACAGAACAGGATCAGTATAGAATTGGATGTCGTCGCTTGACGTGTGACTCTGTGGCGTTGTGGTTTGGGATGCATGCATAGGGAGGGTATGCTGTGAGATGTCACTTGGGCCTGTACATACAGTAGCCCCATGGCTTCTTTGGTGCTGACTGACAGTTCACAGCTGACTTCTGACAGTCAACATTTAGGTATATACCTAAATTTTGACTGTCAGAAGTGACAGCTGCTAAACACATGTTTTTTTAGATCATATGTTTTGGCGTAGGGATACATAATTTGGTCTGGTAACTTTTCAAAGCCGTCAGCTCTCAGCACCAAAGAAGCCATGGGGCTACTGTAGTTATTGTTAAGGTGACGATGTAGGAACAAGAGAAAATACCACCTGCGAATCGAATCCGGCCATTGATGCTCTAAGCCCAGGGTCCCGAACTCGATTCCCGTGTGCAGGTGTAATTTTTCAACAACTAAGCTAATTGAAATCAATAAAAATGAAAAGTTATTTGGCGTGAACTATATTTTGAAATAACCAGCAATCTATGTGACGCAGGATTTCTGGAATTTGGTAAAGCGTTTTAGTGCTACAGGAGGCGACCCCCTTAACCTTTCCCTAGTAAACATGTTATTATTTACTATACCTCTCAAAATAGATTGGCCAGAGGTCATTGGGCTTTTTAAAATATTTATTAAAATAACGTATTTTAGAGTAAATAAGAAAAAGTGATTAAGCAGTTAAAGATTAAAATACAAACACAACATCCTATTTAAAGAAAATACCCAGAGTTGAGTTGTCAAAGAAGATATTTGATCTTGTTGATATCATATCAAAGATTGGGGCTATATATTTCAACACTATTTTATAAAAATAACCATGTTAAAACTGACGAACTTTTACAGTTTTTAAAATAATCTACTTATCAAATCAATTACATGATTCTCTTTGATGTGAAAATGAAGTTCTTTTGTTGGAACGCGCCCTTGAGTGATGGAAGTCTCAGCTAGTGCACAAGAAAGTTCTAAATTCAAATCATCAAAGACGGGTTTAATAAAATGCTCTAGAATAGTCTAAGAATATCCAAAAGAACGAACATATACTCTGTTTACAATTGTAGAACTGATGTGTTAGGGATTAGGAAGGTTGAATTTATAGGAAGTGTACCTGCATTTTCGTAGAGAGTTGACAAACCTTTAGGAAAAAACATCCTTAGTTCACCCAACCGGGATCAAACCTCAATCTCACTGTCACCGACAGTTTAATCTATTGTGAGGGTGACGCCTTGATCCATGTGATCACCGAAGTGGGTATGGGTGTAAAGATTCCAGAGTCTCTTAGAAGAAATATATGTAAATTTCTGAATCATTTGCTTAGACCATATAGAACTATTTATTTTGTACACTGTATCTTACTACCCGTCCGGACTAAACGTATTTTAATTAAGCTAACGGGGTCGAGATGAGGAAGGTATAATTGTAAATGTAAACGCATTAACGGAGAGTAATAGCGGGACAACATTCAGGAAAAACTAACCTCAGTACATCCAGATGGGGCTCGAACCCTGATCTCCCAATTACGAGCAAAATAGACGAGATGAGACTGACGTTTAGTCCGCGTGCCCTCCGATGCAAGTAGCTATATTGTAACGACAAACTTGGTATTTGCTGTAGTAGGCCTACCCTGTATAATAGTGTTAATACGCAGTTACTACTGTTCCTTAGTTTTTAATGTGTGTGTTTATTGTTAATAACCAGCTGGTGTACTCGTTCTTCGCACGGGGAATCCATAAAGTAGCTTTGTTATTTTTAGTAATATAAAATACACCACAAGGAACAGTAACCATCGAGTGGTGAAACGTGGTGCTAAATAAATAAATAAATAAATAGCAAACATATCTTAAATTATGTTTAAATATTAATCTTGTATTGTTTTAGATTGTGTTACAAAAGGCGAAAGAGATCAAAATAGATATATAATCTGAACATGTTTTAAAAGCTGACATTTCTTTTGAAGATTAAATTATAACTTCTCTATACACAATACTTTGAACTCTTACCTGTTGGTGCTAGTAAAAAAAGAAAGATGAGCGTCACAGCATAAATAATTGGTTGTTAAAGGGTTATAATTAAATCCGATCAAAACTATTTGAGCATTTTTACAACATTTATCCCGTTTAACCTTTTTACCCCGTTTACCCTTTATACCCTTTTTGCACTTTTTACGCCTTTTAACCTTTTTAATCTCTTTACCTAAAGAAATAACCATTTTACACTTCAAACCCCGTTTACCCTTTTTACGCCGTTAACCTTTTACCTATTTTTTATTTTCACCCCTTTTGCGGGTTTTGAATCTTTTAAGATTTTTTAATTCTTCAACTGCTATAACCTTTATACAATTTTTTATTATTAGCTTACTGATCTTTAAACCATGTTTACCCTTTTTTGCTCATTTATGCTCTTTTTTCCCTTGTTAAAATTTTGAACACTTTTGCAATTTTGCCCTTTTGGTCCCTTTTCAATTAGATTTACTTTTTACAATTTTTACCCTATACCCTTTTTACACGCTCTACCATAAAATTATAAACTTTTTGTCCTTTTTTTTAAGGGTTTCTCATTCTCCCACGCAAATGCAAGTACATTTCCTCTTAAACTCTATTTTATTAATCTCTACTCCGATAGTTTAATTAAATTGCAGATAGCCCAGAGTATTATTAAGAGGCAGGGGGAATACAAATACTACCCGTCTGGTCTATCCTAATTTTATTTATGTTTATTATACATATTTGCTAATGGAAGTGTGCTTAATAATTTCAATTAGTCCATAAAATTGCTAAAATAAAATATTTCAAATAAAAACTAGATCTGATGGGACGTTTCTTAAAACAATTTTTAGGGACCCACATAATCGGTAACGATCTCCTAGTCTCGCTAAACAAAACTCTTAATTAACTGACACGGCGCAGCGTTTTTTAGCGACACGAAATCATTGGCAAAACAAAGTAGCTTATTTCGTCAGAAAATCCTCAATCAAGTAAGTTCCCAGCTACCACGCCTAATTAAGTCGGAACCGTAATTGGCGCCGGAATTTCAAATGTTGGCTGGGAAGCTCTTAACGAGGGCAGACCCTGTCCGATTCCCCGACATAGTTTGACGTGAGGTACAGTCGGCGCAGATTTAGTTGACCTGCAAGACCGTCATTTCACTATTATTGTAAAGTGAACTATCTTTCAAAAATAATTTTATCACTCCTTTTTTTACTACAACACAACTTTACTGATTGCAAACATGAATTTGGCGGAAATAGTACAAAAATGTACCTGCACTGGTGTATCGTGTTTTATTAATTTGTATTAACATAATATTTAACTATATACATGGAAAAAATATAAAAGTTTCTAACAATTACTAAAAAGCTACATTAATTTTATCTTCACAGTGTTCATAGTGTCTAAAAGAGCCGGGTTTGGAAAATCAGTAAAAAACAACAACACAACCTTCTAATCACGTATGTTATGAATACGAATGCTGCCACAATAGAGAGGTTTGGGTGAGGTCAGGGGCCTGGGGCAAATTGTCCCATCTGATCACTTCTATGGTTGTGTGGCTGATGTTAAATTTAATAAATAAGGTTGCCATGTACCTGAAAAACCGGTCCGAAAAAAACCCAAGGAAAATACAGGGAATCCCACAAAAACATTAAATACATTTTGGAACATTTGTGAATTTACAACATTTAATTGCAGGCCTTTAAGAGTTTCATTTCTTGTCGAAGTGCTAAAAACATACTGTATTTGAGTTTTTTTAAAGTAACTTTTCAACTGTTACAAAAAGTCAAATTTATTGTGAATGTACAGTGCAATACAAAATGTTTCCGTTTACAGTTTTAGTTGTGTTACGAATAGAAATTTAAAAGAGTAGCAAGCTAGGTCCGGTAAAACGCGATTGTGTTAACATTTCTTCCGGAACCAATTCATTAACCCAATTATCTATTCTTTCATAACACAGGACTGCAAAATTTGGGTTAATGAAAATTGTCTGCAATGTAATGAGTGATTCTTATGCTTTTTGGTGTGCTGATTTCAAATATAACCTCAATTTTTCTCTACCACGTAAGGATTTTTCACAAAGTGGATATGAAAATATGGGAAAAGCACTTATTAATATGTATTCTCGTTAAAACTTATTTATCTTTGAAAAATTAAATAATGGTTTTATTTAGAAAATTATTGATGGAAAACCAATCATTCTCAACCGTTATTGGGGCTTACAAGTTCTTATACTTCCTTTTTCTTTTGCCCTCAAAGCTCCTTTTCGAACTTGTTTTCTTGTATAAAGCTTGCGGCTCTTCTCTGTGCAGCAACCAACAGTGGTCCACCATCATGTTTATGTTTCATCTACCCTGGTGTATGCGTTCACTCTTCTTGATGTCTTGATTTTATTCTCATTGCTGCGATATTTAATTTGGAACGTCGTCGAAAATAAACTAGTTACAACTTTTCAATATATTTTTAAAATCATAAAACTTAAAATGCAAAGTTTTGAATCCTATAGGGGCACATATATATATATAAACCATTCACTTCCATTTTGGCGTGAACCATATTTTTTAAATTAACAAACCATTTATTAAATAACGCGGTATTTATGGTCGTCTGTAACACGTCTCAACGCTACGGTAGACGGCCCTCTGTGTACCGGGTATAGGTGAGCGAGATATCACTAATTGCAGCGTGACGGGCCGCCGAAGAAAGTGGTGTACGCGGAAATTAGGAGGTAGGAATCGTGCGGCGATGCGCTCCATTATTGTTTACTTGCGGTCGGTGACGTGACTTATTTGAAAGGGAAGAGGCGCGATTTCACCACATGTAAGGAACTGTATGGTCACGAGCAGTAGGTCAATATAATATCCTATATGCACGGCAGAATCACGTGAGCTGGGTGTAACATATTTACTGGTCAATGTTGTTTCTTAAATATTGAGAAAATACTGGCAAATAAATATTTCATTTCTGAAACTCTGGCCTTACACGATCATGATCTTTACAACTGGGGTCTTACAGATCGTATGTTTATTACTAGAATAAATGTATGGCACAGCAACTATATTTCTTTATGTAGCGCCCAACAACTTTATTTCTCTATGTAATGCATAAAAGCTCTATTCCTCTATGTAATGCATAAAAGCTCTATTCCTCTATGTAATGCATAAAAGCTCTATTCCTCTATGTAAGACCAAATGGGTGTGAAACGTGGTCTCTTACCTTACACGGAGAAAACAAATTTAGGGTGTTAGAAAATAAGGTGCTTATTTAGATGTCTGGTCCAAAAAGGGATGAGGCTACCGGGGAATAGATGAGGTTACATAAAGATGGGTTACACAATCTGTACTCGTCACAATACATTGTTAGGATAATAAAGTCTCGTAGATTACGGTGGGCAGGACATGCAGTGTGATGGGAGATTCTAGAACCATGTTCAGGGTACCGACTGGTAAACCCAATGGGAAGAGACCATTGGGAGTTGGGAGATTAAGATTAGAATGGACCTGAAAGATATGGAGTATAATGAGGGGGACTGGATATAACTAGCTCAAGATAGGGATAAGGTGTGATGAGTTGGACTGGATAGAATTAGCTCAAGATAAAGATAGGTGGCGTACTTTTGTAAGTTCGGCAATGAACGTTTGAGTTCCTAATGCCATATAGTAAGCTAGCAATGCACAACAGCTCTCTTTATCAATGGAGGGCCCAAAAATGATATTTTCTATTTGAAAATCAACAACTCTATTTCTCAATGTAGCTCACAGTTACTCTATCTCTTTATAAAATGCACAGAAACTCTAGCTCTCTATAAAACGCACAACAGCTCTGTTATACAGTTTTACAAAAATCTAATTTCTTTATAAATGCTGGTTCGAGTCACGAAGGAAATAATGCATTCCATTAAGAATATATATATAGTTTACTTCTAGTATTTGGGTTCTTATCTTAATTACTTGTCTTAATTACTAATATATACACGGTGTTTTTTATTTCCGTGCTTCGCATCATACCATCCGTCCGGAATATCCGCATATTTACACTATTGGGACAGATAAGAGGAAAATATACAACTCTATCCTAACATGGCGTGTACTGCTATACTCCATTCACGGTAGGAATTACTCTCTGAAAGGTCTTTTTTCCTACCAACATCCTTATATATAATAGATTTCTGGTAGGAAAAAAGGCCTTTCAGAAAACAATTCATACGGTGAACAGACTTTAGTTAAAGCCAACTCTGTTCAAACATAGAGGATGCGTGTACCAGCGGTCATAGAGCCAACTCTATCCACACATGAATTGGATGTAGAGTATATCTACGGTAGGAGTGTAGGTGACACCTAGAAGAAGGTTCATTATTGCAAACATTGGCTTAAAGTATTATTAAAAGCGTTTGTTAACACTTTTTTTTATTGACAGTATATTATTACCAAGCATATAATAATTATTTACTAATAGGTTGGCCAATGTTTGCAACCAATAACCTTCTGCTAGCTGCCACCTACCTACACTCCTATCTTGAATGGGGTGTACAAGTAACGAGGCACCCACGCCACAAGGCCTAGGAGCGTCTGCAAGAGAAAGTGGGTACAACGCCGACATTGACGCTGTAGTATAAAGGAAACAATACCATCTTGACGTGATGGCATGCGCCGTGACCTTGACATATGTCACGGTTGACCTGCTCGACTCCTCTCGTCTGACCGTCTGGCAAGCTGAAAGGAAGGATGCGCGTTCTATTTATTAATCAACTGACCAAGATTGAATATCCTTCCAGCCCGTTCTGGAGAAAACCGACAGAATAAAAAAAGATTGTGTTATTGGATATGCTAATGAAATATTGAGAAGAGTGAAACCGCCGGTTTCCCAACGTTCATTGTGACCAGTGGACCAAAGAATTAACTTGGTTACTGGATAAAGACTAGGATCAGTAATTAACATAATATAAAGAAAGTTTGAACAACTATAGATGTGACCCAATTAAAACCCAACAACATGATAATGAATTAATTAAGGTGGCAGTATCGTCCGGTATGGTTTGACGGGATGGCGGATGGGAATATTGGGGTTCGATTCGTGGCTGGGTGGTTTTCCTAAATATGTTTCCACTTTCCTTCCACGCATGCAAACCTCGGTACAGTTATTCTAAATTAGGTCTTCCTCGTTCCCACCTCAAAAGTGTGACTAAAATAGTACCACATTTTATATTATACTTACCTAATTTCCACTGCATATTACTTTTACTCGAATTAGGTTTAGGCCAGGCGTCAGATATTTGAATTCGTAAACAATTGGAAGAAATCAGTAAAGTGTTTTAATCGTCTTATTTTAGGTTTGCAATGAACATACTAGGTCCCTCCACTCCGACGCCACAAAGTCTTTGTTTGGCGCCAAAGCTATAAGCACATTTTTAGTAAAATGAAATCTTTTGGTTATAGCCGCGAGAAGACAAAGATTTTCACACAATTGCACGCAACGAGCGGGCTCGCATCATATATTCCAATGTTTACGTCATGTACTCCGTAATTTTAAAAACTTAAATATAATCAATGCATTTGTTAATAAATATTTAATGTATTTAGCTCTAAAAATTAGTATTTAATGCTAACATATTTATATATAATATTTATTTTTATAAGTTAGAGCTTTAATGGTAATTTTGAGTTTTCATAATCGTTTCCCGCTCAAAGGCAGGATATAGCTTATAATTAGAAAAATAAGTGAAAAATGTCACAACTTGCACAACAAAGTTTCATCCGGCACTCGAGTACAACCCTTCTTCTCCAGGATAGGTGTTCGTTGACATTCGAGACAAAGAACGGACCAAACGTTAGGTATTGCATGTTATGCAATCCAAACCAGTATATCCAAGGCTTAGGTTGATTCTACACGTGTTTGTTACGAGAGAAACGATTGTGCTTAACTTTCACAAACACAAAATCAAATGAACGTCTTCGACGAATAAATAAATACAGGCTCGAAGCACGGCATGATTCCTATAACCACCACCAAAAGATCCAACTTCACAAAAACTTAAAACACTATCTTATGAATGTACCAAAGGATGCGGAGAAGCTTGCAGTTGTAAACAAGTTGGTGCCCAACGTTCCACCATTTATTTCCATTGCCAGGGAGAATCATGCACAAATATTGCAAACTAAGAGGACATGGCAAATATATCTATGTACAGTTAGATAACTCGCTTTCTGAAGAAACCAATGAAAGAGCTTTATCAGGAAACGAAAATTACGAGGTTGATAGCTAAGATAACATTTATCAGCCCTCAACATCCAACCGTGTAAAATTTGACTAAAAACATTTTGGTGGATTACAGGGAAAACCACAGGGGGGGAAAAAACTTGACCCACACACTACCTCATGGTTGTGTGAAAAGTAGTATGATTATGCCTAATATATTTATCTAGCTTATAAAACATTAATATTTATTGACACATGAACTGATTATTCCCATTCTCTTCCCAATCGTGATTTATATCTTGCCTATCAGTGGAATATGGACACGATTATAAAAATGTAATCATCGTAAAGGTTTTAACTTGTATAAATAAATATACTGTAACAACATTTTTATACTAAATATTATTTTTTTAGAGCATAACAAATTAATATTTAGTAACAAAGGCACCGATTACATTCTAGTTGCTAAAACCATGGCGTACTTGTAAAAATATAGGGGGTAGGAAATATAGGATGGAAGCCCCTGTGTTGCGTGCAGTTGTGTGAAAATTGTTGGCTTTTCACGATTATAACTCCAAAAGATTTCACTTTACGAAAAATATGCTTATAACTGTTTTACAGATAATTTGATGTGGAATAAAATGGATAGTATCTATTTCTACCGTAAAATTAACGTTAAACGAGATTTTTGCGAAAATACTAATTTCGCTGCTATATTTCCAAGATGGTGCCAAACTCAAACCTCGTAGGAGGGTGAAAACTTTGTATGTTCATTACATACCTCAAATAAAGGGATTAAAACAATTTGCAAATTTCCTCAGATTATTTCCAAATTGGGGCTTTATTTACGCCCTGATGCCTGGCCAAGTAATCGTGTCACTGGAGTTATTGTAAATATTACCCGCTTTATTGGCCGAATAATGTACACTAAGGCAGTATAATATATTAATATAACCCAGCAACGTTGTTTTAAACCGTACGTTTGACAACCCTGTGCTAAGTATGACGGTATTAATTAATTAATTTATTTATGTATTAACTTTTATAGATATTCTACATGTAAATTTTGGCGTAGTTGACTAACGCGCTAGTCGTGTTGAGCTCGACCACCAAGGACGGGGAGATCGAGGTTCGAATCTCGGTCGGGTGAACTGGGGGTGGTTTTATCCTAAATGGTTTTCCACTCTCCATACACGCAAATGCGGGTTCACTTCCTCTAAATTCAACCCTCCCAATTCCTAATCCATTAGAGTAATTATAACTTAAGCGTATAAACCGAGAGGGTAGTAAGACGCGGTGCTAAGTATTTTTACATGTAAATTTACCAAACTAAGTTTTTACACCCTTATGCCCAGTCTATAAAAAAAGAAAAAAAAAGGAAATTATGTTCCTTGGTTGGAAGAAATAGAGAACCACTTCTCCAAGGCGTCATTTTCATGCTATAATGGCCTGCTGATGACGGGGAGATCGGGGTTCGAGTCCCGGTTGGGTCTACTGAGGAAAAGATGCACGATCAGTGCATTCGGACGTCCCCTGGGCAACGGTATTTTAGTACTGGCTGATATTTCCACAAACTGGGATACAGTTGATGTATCCCAGATGGGCATTATTACTATTATTACCTCTCAAATGCTTCCTTCCTCATCCCTACCTCCAATAGAGCAGTTATGATATGCGTACAACCTGAATAGGTAGTAAGACGCGGTTATAATAAATGTGTTTTATTTGGGAAACATTACATAAACAGCCTGTCTGGCTTTCAACTGCCTCGCACGGGAACTAGTTCCAGTCCGCCTTAAACGGCGGTGATCCAATTCCGAGTCAACTTTCGCTGCGCCTTTTAGAGACGAATGTGTGTTGCTTGTAGTCTATCTGGGTCTTGTAATGAACGGGACCCTTCAAGGACACTAGAATCATGATCGGCTCCGAATTGATCGTGTACCTAAACACAAACGTTGAGAATACAGTTACAACCCCACAGAGAGGTAGATCTTGTTTGTAAAGCACCGTCAGGGCTACCCGCATCTTTACACTAATTTAATAGGAATTAGGGAGGCACCCGTTTTTGCGTTTATGGAGAATGGGAAACCATTTAGAAAAAATAACAACCTTGACTGACATTCGAGTTCCGACCTCTCTCGTGGTGGCTACAGACAGGGAAAACCTGGAAAAGTCAGGGAATTTTTGGATGACAGGGAAATGTCAGGGGAATTTAACTAAAATTAAGGAAAAGTCAGGGAATTAAAAAATATATCTAAAATATTCCATTAATTTCGCAACTAAATACTAAAATGAAAGTTAATTAATATCTAAATAAAATAACAATTTAATTAAAAAACTGATAAAACTGTTTATGTTTAGTAGACACAACCTTTTTTTTTTAAATATGTGATCAATAATAAATAAAACAAAAGTCAACATCCACCATTGAAACAGGAAAAAAGTAGTCAGGGAAAATGGAAAAATGTTGCCTAGAAAAGTCAGGGAATTTTGTAAAATATGTTTTGTAGCCACCCTGTCTCTGTAACTGACCAACAAGACAAGACGTATACAAAAGGACAAAAGTGTTAAGTCTTGCCTTGTATTGGTTTTATAGTGATGGATAGATCTGGCATAGAATCCCGGCTATAGTTACTGAGGTTGATTTTCCCCTAAATGGTTTATCACTCTCCCTTCACGCGAATACAGATATACTTAATCTTAATTATACCTTTTTTTGTTGAGCTCGACCGCCGAGGACGGGGAGATCGAGGTTCGAATCTCGGTCGGGTGAACTGGAGGGGAGGGGGTTCCTAAATGGTTTTCCACTCTCCCTCCACGCAAATGCGGGTTCACTTCCTCTAAATTCAACCTTTCCAATTCCTAATCCA